>CM069913.1:26367447-26447615 GCA_036172215.1 Camellia granthamiana | reverse complement strand
CTTGAGTTGCTTAGAACCCATAAGCTGTATGCTAAGTTTGGAAAGTGTGAGTTTTGGCTGAAAGAGGTTAAGTTCTTAGGCCATGTGGTATCCGGGGAAGGGGTGACTATATATTCATCTAAGATAGAGATAGTGCAAGATTGGGCACAACCTAAGAATGCGTTTGAGATTTGTAGTTTTCTGGGGTTGGCCCAGTATTATCGTCAGTTTGTGAAGGATTTTTCCAAACTAGCCTCACCTTTGACTAGACTGACAAGGAAGGGAATTAAGTTTGTGTGGAACGAGACTTGTGAGAAGTCATTCCAAGAGCTTAAGGTTAGACTCACCACTGCTCCAGTTTTGATTATCCCGAAGAGGGGTTTAGGATATTCTGTATATTGTGATGCCTCACGAGAAGGTTTGGATTGTGTTTTGATGCAAGAGAGGAATGTAGTAGCCTATGGCTCGCGGCAGCTGAAAACACACGAGAGGAACTATCCCATTCATGATCTAGAACTAGCAGCGGTGATATTTGCCTTGAAAATTTGAAGGCATTATCTATATGGTGAGAAATTTGAGGTGTTTTTCGATCATAAGAGCCTGAAGTATCTATTTACACAGAAAGACTTGAATTTGAGACAAATGAGGTGGATGGAGTTCATAGAAGACTATGACTTCGAGTTGCATTATCATCCCGAAAAGGCCAATGTAGTGGCTGATGCTTTGAGTAGGAAATCTATTAGCAGTGTAGCTTGTATCGCCATTCGAGAATGGGAAATGTTGGGTGCTCTTGGGGAGTTTAACCTGCATCTTGGTGAATCCGTTGAATCTGCGGCCTTATTTACGGTAGTTGCCCAATCTACACTTGTAAACCGAGGGTTAGAAGCGTAGAGGGGTGATCTTGAGATAGAAACCCTTAGGGCAAAGATCTCCAATGGGAGGGTAGAGAAGGGTTTGAATGTGTATCCCGACCAGAATGTGAGATATCGTGTCCGTTTGTTTGTGCCGGAGTCTTGCTGAGAGGAAGTGCTCTGAGAATTTCACTATTCACGCCTTGCGGTGCATCTGAGAGGCACAAAGATGTATCATGATCTGAGTCGCCAGTTTTGGTGGAGAGGTATGAAGAAGGATATGGCCGTGCTTGTATCGAAATGCCTTACTTGTCAGCAAGTGAAGGCTGAGCATCAGAGGCCAGTGAGTTTGTTGCAACCCTTGACTATAGCCGAGTGGAAATGGGATCATGTCACAATAGATTTTGTTATGGGCCTTCCGAGGACTCAACGGGGTGGTGATGCCATTTGGTTGGTAGTTGACCGATTAACCAAGTCTGCGCACTTCATACCTATGAGTGTGAGTGATTCGGTAGATTATCTTGCCGACCTGTATATCAGGGACATAATGAGGTTGCACGGAGTCCCCGTGACGATCATTTCGAATAGAGATCTGCGTTTCACAACTCGGTTGTGGCAGAGTTTGCAGAGTGCCTTGGGCACTAGATTGACCTTTAGTATTACGTATCATCCTCAGACTGACGAGCAGTCCGAGCATACCATTCAGATCCTTGAGGATATGCTTCGAGGCTGTGTCCATGATTTTAAGGGGTCGTGGGAGAGGCACTTGCCCTTAGTGGAGTTTGCCTATAACAACATGTGGTAGCCGAATAATTGGCGAAGATAGGGGAGGCACATATCAGAAGATTGACGCTAGCCGGCAGATATCTCACGAGGAAAAGGGGCCGAATAGGATAAATAGGCCGAATAGGGGAGGATCCCTGGAGCCGAATATTGAAAAAGATAATGATTGAAAAAGTAGGCCCTGGCCCCGAGGATCAGAAAAAACGAGTATAAATATAATGGCAATGAACTAGGAGAGGTATGTAAGAATCACTTCTAAAAACTTAGTGAACAAGCTTTCTTGAGTACAGGAACTAACTTGTCCGTCGGAGTGCTAATTCCGGCACCCCCGTCCGGAGTATTTGTATCTTTGCAGGTGACTAGCTGAGGATCATTGGCGTCTTCCAGGATTTGAAGAGTATTTCCAAACCACTTCCCCACAACTGGCGCCGTCTGTGGGAATACTCAAATACATCCATGGAAGGCGTGACCGAAGATCCTCCGATAGCCACCGATGAGATCACACAGCAAGACGACCTCACCCCAGCTAATATGCTTGGAAAAGAAACTATCGCGGCACGACGCGTCTTGAACTTTGATTTGCCAACAACTTCAGCACAAGAAACAATGCAGGCTATCATGGAACAAGCAAAGCAGAACGAACAAAGGCTCGAGAACATGATCGCTGAGAACGAATGACTCCGTCAAGAGTTGGCCTTGGAGGTAGCAAAATCTAGAGAGGCCATAGGCCAGGAACCAGAGCGACCTCCGAGGGCAGACGGGCAAAGACCTCGGGCTCGACCAAAGGATGCCGATAGCAACTCCAACTCATTATCCACGGAGCTCGACGCAAGGGGACGATCCGAAACCTCCAGCTCCTCCGACAAGGACCTGCGAACAAGGATCAAGCGCAGGAGAAGCAGCTCAAACGAGGAAGCCCAGCACGATCCTTTCGTGCGACGGATCGCAAGGGCGTCCCTGCCCAAGAAATTCAAAGCTCCATCATTCACTCTTCACGACGGAAAATCAGACCCCACTAATCATATCCGTCATTACAAACAGGCCATGACGCTCCACGCAGACAATGAAGCCCTCATGTGCCGAATATTCCCTAGCAGCCTAGGTCCACTAGCCGTCAGGTGGTATTACAAGTTGGAGCCAGCTTCGATTAAAAGCTTCCGCCAGTTGCAGAAATCCTTCAGGGCCAGGTTCATCACCAACGAGGTACAACCGAAACAGGCCGACTCCCTCTGGGCTATGCAGATCCAGTCGGGAGAGACGCTCAGAGCGTACTCGGCACGATATTGGGAGTGCTTCAACCTTGTTGACGACGCTTGCAATGACTCCATGGCCATCACCGCATTCAAAATGGGCTTACATCCTGACAGTGCTCTGCGCAGTTCCCTAACCAGAAGGCCCCCCAAAACAGTCTGGGTGCTGATGAAGAAAGTTGAAGAATATTGCAAAGTCGAAGATGATGCCCTGAGGATAAAAGCCGGACAAATCTCCAGCAGAACGGCCCTCCCCGAAATTGCTTGACCACTAAGCTCCGTGCCGCCACCAAGCCCTGAGCCCCGGCAACGAACCAAGCGAGACAAAAGGCGGGAATCCCGCCGATCAAGCGATTGGTGCTCCCACCGAACGAACGAACAACTACAAGTCGACAGCAGACGCCCAAGGCGAACCGACAAGAAGTATACGGAGTTGACAGAGCCGATCGCGGCCATAATGACCAAAGTCTAGCACCTTCCATTTTTCAAGTGGCCGTCGAAGATGGTGGGACCTCCCGACACACGGAGGAGGGACAGACGATGCGAATACCACAAAGATCACGGCCACGAAACCGAGAGCTGTTATGCGCTGAAGGATCATCTGGAGGAACTGGTGCAAGATGGTCGACTGCAGCAATACGTGAGCAAGGGAAGGCCAACCAAAGCATTAGCCTTGAGACAGGATTCACCACCGCTTGGTGTGATCCACATAATCTACGGTCTGCCGGCACCCCCGACCATGCATACGATTCAATCGCACCCAGCTCCCCAAACACGTAACATGTCAACCGGCAGGCCCAGAGAAGCCCCCACAATTAAGTTCAATGACGCCGACCTCGTCGGAGCAGTGGCCAGCCACGTCGATCATTGGGTCGTCAAATTACGCATATGTCGGTTCAGCGTTGAACGCATTCTCATAGACCTAGGAAGCACTTCGGAAATCTTGTATTACAAAACTTTTGTTGAACTCGGCCTCAACGAGTCGGACCTATCACCGTCGTCTCAGCCACTGTTCGGTTTCAACACAAATCCAGAATACCCGTTGGGGAGGGTCGTGTTACCTGTTCGAGCGGGCTCAAAAACGGTTGACGTGGAATTCTTGGTTGTGAAGCTTCCATCGCCGTATAATGTCATCATGGGGCGCCCCTGGTTGCATGTCATGAAGGCTGTCCCAAGCACCTACCATTAGCTTATGCGCTTCACGACAGACTGTGGCATTGAAGAGATCTGTGGCTCACCACAATCCGCGTGAACGTAAACTTGATGAAGATCCATCTATGGACCCGACTTGTGGGATCTGATGCTTGTACTGGTACCACGTTTTAATCAAAATCGATTTTCTTTGGCAAACTCTCCCTCAAGCCTCTTGGGCCGAATAAGCCTCCGGATTCGGAGCGCCCTTCGTGGATGTCACGATTGGCTAGAACAAGTCTCCGGATTCGGAGCGCCCTTTGGTGCACGACACCTTAGGGCCGAATAAGCCTCCGGATTCGGAGCGCCCTTCGTGGATGTCACGATTGGCCAGAACAAGTCTCCGGATTCGGAGCGCCCTTTGGTGCACGACACCTTAGGGCCGAATAAGTCTCCGGATTCGGAGCGCCCTTCGTGGATGTCACGATTGGCCAGAATAAGCCTCCGGATTCGGAGCGCCCTTTGGTGCACGACACCTTAGGGCCGAATAAGCCTCCGGATTCGGAGCGCCCTTCGTGGATGTCACGATTGGCCAGAATGAGTCTCCGGATTCGGAGCGCCCTTTGGTGCACGACACCTTAGGGCCGAATAAGCCTCCGGATTCGGAGCGCCCTTTGGTGCACGACACCTTAGGGCCGAATAAACCTCCGGATTCGGAGCGCCCTTCGTGGATGTCACGATTGGCCAGAACAAGTCTCCGGATTCGGAGCGCCCTTTGGTGCGCGACACCTTACGGCCGAATAAGCCTTCGGATTCGGAGCGCCCTTTGGTGCACGACACCTTAGGGCCGAATAAGCCTCCGGATTCGGAGCGCCCTTCGTGGATGTCACGATTGGCCAGAATAAGCCTCAGGATTCGGAGCGCCCTTTGGTGCACGACACCTTAGGGCCGAATAAGCCTCCGGATTCGGAGCGCCCTTCGTGGATGTCACGATTGGCCAGAATAAGTCTCCGGATTCGGAGCGCCCTTTGGTGCACGACACCTTAGGGCCGAATAAGCCTCCGGATTCGGAGCGCCCTTTGGTGCACGACACCTTAGGGCCGAATAAGCCTCCGGATTCAGAGCGCCCTTTGGTGCACGACACCTTACGGCCGAATAAGTCTCCGGATTCGGAGCGCCCTTCGTGGATGTCACGATTGGCCAGAACAAGCCTCCGGATTCGGAGCGCCCTTTGGGGCACGACACCTTACGGCCGAATAAGTCTCCGGATTCGGAGCGCCGTTTGGTGCACGACACCTTAGGGCCGAATAAGCCTCCGGACTCGGAGCGCCCTTTGGTGCACGACACCTTAGGGCCGAATAAGCCTCCAGATTCGGATCCGGAGCCTGCTTTAATCGAGTAATTAAGCCCAAATTACTAATAAGGTTCGCCGGACAAGGTGTGCCTTAGCCGACCCACGAGTACGACCCATTCCGGTCAAACTCGCATCCCGCCTAAGGCAAGGGCTGATCGCTGAATACAGGAAAAATATTTAAGATACACAAGCTCTGATAGCAAACTTTCCGATAGCGAACTAATAGCAAACCATTAAACCATGCGAAATGACGTGCTTAACCATTAAAAGTTGGGATTAGGAACATTCATCCGGCACGGCTAAACAAAAGATTTTCTGAGTAAGACTCAACTATATGAAATAACACTTTTTATTTGATTAACAAGTTGTTACATAGACGCAATCCGCGTTCGAACATTACAATATCTATCTCTTCTAAAACAAATCAACCGATCGATCCAACTCTTGTCAGTTGAACAACCATCGCGACTCAAAACGCATCGATCTAACCGCGCTCGAATCGGCATGTCGCCGGGCCTCTGACACCATCGACAATGTCAAGGCCAAGATCCAAGACAAGGGAGGTTAGGGGCAGCGGTCCTTGTGTCTCCTTTCGAGGCGATCCGCTTCAACGAGTTGGAGGCTGACTCGTTTCCAATTTCTCTTTTCAGCGGTCCACCTCCCACACCGGAGAATCCTCCGCCGCAAACCATCTGAGTGCCAAGTTCGGCCAGAATTTGAGCTCCTACAACTATCATCACCATTTGATGGTGAGAACTCTTGAGCTTCCCACGCAATAGATGCTCGTGAGCCAAACATGTTTGATTGCATAAGGCGCCTGCCGCTTTTTATTCTCAGCAATGGCCGCGATCTCGAGGCGCAAATCCCGAAGTGATTTTATCAACACGAAACCCCACGAGACAGGCGTCGGTCAACATTCTCCATGACCTAGTTAACCCAACGGTTGGCTAAAACGCGCACAGGCTGCGCAAGGGCAAAAATTATCTAGCCCAATCGGCTAGACATCCGGCATTCGAGATAAGTCTAAAAATGCAAAAATGCCGCAACCCCTCCGGTCCCTGGCTCACGGCTTCTTTAAATTTCAACAACACGCCGCAATGGCTTATTCAAAAGTAAACGGCCATTACATGTAGGCCGATCACGCCAACGAATCGGCACATCGATTTAACATGATACGTCTATCCAAACATCTATGCAATAAAATTAAACACGGACACGCCGAATGCGGGAGACAATTTGATATTTTCAATAAAGTGTCTTTTATTAAAAAAAAAAAAAAAAAAAAAACCAAGAAATTACATAACTGCGAACGCGACCAGCGTTCGAATCTTACAATAATTAAAGTCATACGGCGTCGCCCTCATCCTCACTCTTCTCAACCTCGAAAGCAGAAAACGGAAAGTCCTTGCTGTGGTAGAGAGGTGACCCCGAATCGATTCCCGACAAGCGAAGAGATTCGACGACTTGAGATGCCTTGATCCAACCGTGCCTAAACCCACGATTTTCACATCGACAAACTTCTTCGGCAAGCTTCTCCTTGGTCTTTTTGATTCCAACCAAGCGCCCTTCGTGAAAACCTTTTTCATAAGACCTCCCCTTTGCGGATTCCAATGCGAACATGCTCGCCGTTTCACGATCGGCAAGGGCAGCGCTTATAAGCCGACTGGTAACCCTCTCTTCCACGATCGGATTCACCGGCCCTCCTGGTTGTACCTGATCCGCTTTGATCTTTCTTAACTCACGTTCGGCCGCCTCCAGGCGAGTCTCCAAACTGCGGATATGCTCTTCCTTTTTCTCCATCTCTCGGCGGGCGGCGCGCAAACGCATGTCGACTTCATAAGCTGTATAGAGCCCTTTCACCGCCCCATGAATGCCATCGCGAAACACTTCGTAGTCCTGACGACCAACCATTGACTGCTGAACTTCCGGAGGAAATATTTGTCGAGCAAACTCGACCGCCACGTCTGGAACTCTCACGATCGAGTCCGCTTCCGTCATGGGCCTATTCTTCACAAATACTGCAAAAGTTAACGGGCACGGATTCGCGTCTGATCTCCTTTCGACTTGGGCGTGTGGCGATCTGCCCTGGGACTGCCTATCCCGTCTAGGCGACCTACTACGACGTCGAGGAGATTGACGCCTCTCTCGACCCATAGAACTCTTACTCCCAGCACGGTGTTCACTTCGATTCATATCACCGCCAAGCTCAGCTAATGTCTTGGCTTCCCCTTTGCTATTAAAGAAGAGCTTGTTCGACATTCGCACAATAGATTTTCTCTAAGGAGTTTGACACAGATACCTACCAGACTCTTAAGAGCTGTACCTCTGATCATTTAACACTCCCAGAGGCAGCACAATCGAGGCATGTTCATTAATCGCGAAACCCAATCGCCTGACGCCGACTAAGTTGACGGCAGGACAATTTGTTCGACTCAAGTACCCCGGCCGGCTCACGAATCGATTCGGAGCCAGAGTTCTTATCATGAACCCCCTGGGGCAAGGGCAGATTCATCAACCTAAGGGTCCAAAATCAGTAGGCAGTGAAATTGCAAATGGTGATTTTGATGGGATATGTTCGGCCTAAGTGCGTAGTACCCCAGCCGGCTCACGAGTTGATTAGGGCAAGAGCAGATTCATCAATCTATTCGGCTCAAGTACCCCAGCCGGCTCACGAATTGATTCGGAGCCAGAGTTCTTATCATGAACCCCCTGGGGCAAGGGCAGATTCATCAACCTAAGGGTCCAAGATCAGTAGGCAATGAAATTGCAAATGGTGATTTTGATGGGATATGTACTGAGTCTGCAGGAACCCAAATATCGACCAATCTTTTCCTCTCTACCTCCAGTGGTGATGAAAACAAAAGAACTGTTGATGAAAACTTCAGATTCAAGTAAGGAACAAACTAAAGTTTGGACACACGATATTGTATGTACGGTTTGTTTAAAAGAGTTCTAGATAAAATCATTTGTGCCACAGTAAAATCATCCGGCTCACGCGCTGGCTGGCAAGAGCAGATTTATCAATCTATTCGGACCAAGTACCCCAGCCGGCTCACAAATTGATTCAGCTAGAATTCTTTTCATGAACCCCCTGAGGCAAGGGCAAACTCACAAATCAGGGTTTCCCCATAGTATATGCAATCCCATTTTACCAAATGCATTGACAAACACAGAACTCTTTCATTAAAATTAAACCACAGAACTCTTTCATACAAAGTGTGTGGTGGTAGCAAAAATTACAAGGAAAAGTGTGTGGTCGTAGCAAAAATTACAAGGAAATTTTCATTAATAAATTGCGCGCAGGTGCTAACCAATTTATACATGAAAACTACCCTGAACCACAAAGCACTATCCAAAAGAAGAAAAACAAAAATAAAAAGACGTCTGCTCAGTAAACGGCTCCCAGATCACTCGTCGGTATCGGATTCAAGTGGCTCAACATCCACCTGCTCATAAGGAATTGGCAAATCCAATGTAACCTCAACGGCAGCAAGGGCTTTTAGCCATCCATGTTTGAACCCGCGATTCTCAAATTTGGACACCTCTTCAACATATTCCGTCAGAGCGGCGCCTCTTCCTGCCTCAAAGGCCTCCGATTCGGCTTTCTCGCGGGTGGCCTTAAGCTCCTCTAACTGAGCTTCCGCTTCAGCAAGTGCTTTCTTGCAAAGTTTGAGCGACTCCTCGCTCGCATTTGCCCTACCCTCAGCATCAACACGAAGCTGTTTGGCGACGCGAACCCTCTCTTTCTCTGCTTCGGCTCGCGCACTCTCCATTTCAGCTCTCATAATTTCGAACTCGGCCCTAGTTTTCTGACCCTGCACCTCTGTTTGCAAATTGTCAATTCTCCCGAGAGCATCACGCAGGCGGCGACCCAAGTCGCCGATCCTTCCAATCGTCTGCAAAACAATTCGGTATGATCAGACGCCTTTAACAAAGAAGAGCGAAATAAAGGTGACCTAACAGGAGTGCCGATTGAGCAGTTAGGGCAACGGCCATAATATCAGGCACGGCACCGAAAGCTTTCTTGTCAGCCGGCAGAGAAACTGAAGCCGCCAGGCTCAGAGCCACGGCTGGATCCTCCATGGCCGAAGCATCGGATAAAATCGGCACATCCCTGATCTTTGGCTGAATAATGAACGGAGCGACCGCGTCTGATTCTTCAAGCCGAGGCCGTTTGCTACCAGGGCCAACTTCTGAACTCGCTTCTCCCCCGGCACCATGCTTTTGGCCTTGCTCCGGAATCAGCCGTTCCCCATCGGCCTGCTCTCCGCCCTCTTTTCCCATGTCGGACACAGCAACCTCAACCGTCCCCTCAGAAACAGGTACGAAGGGCTTGATCAAGCTGGGATCTGATTCGGCGCATTCAGCTTTCTTTCGGGCGGCTATGCGCTTGGCATTTCTTCTATGCGCCATCTGCGTTAGGCTTTCCTTCACCATACCCTCAAAAAAGTCGCCGGGTAGATCCCCCAAATTGGCAAAAATATGCCCAGAAGAGAAATCTGCTCGTCCTGAGGCGGATGGCTCGGCGGCCTCAAATGCCGAGCGTACGGCCTCGCCTTCTACAAGCCCCTCAGTGGACTCCCCAACCGGATCGGCAACCACCTCTACAACCAGCTCGGCGTCTTCCCCCAAATCAGAAGCTACGTGACCGATTTGCCTAAGGTTTTTGAAGCTGGGGAAGATAAGGGCCGAGAGCTGTTGATTGCCGGATGGAATCGGAATATTGTCTGCAGCCGAGAAAGTAGTGTAAGTGGGTTCGTACCGAAGGAGAATATGGGCAGCTCTCCCTTGCTTTTGTACGTTTGGGCGGCCGAAATATGTGAGTGCAGTCTTGATTTCCCCAAGAACTACGTCGTCAACCGAAGTCAGAATTTTCTTCAACGTATTACCTGCAGAGGATAAAAAGCAATTTAGGGAAAAGAGCCGAATAAGAAATAGACCAACAAACATAAAACATTGTGTGGCAACCTGGGTCACCCTTATGTCTGGGAATAGGGTCCAGACAATCCTCCCCTTCAGCGAACTCCCAATTACCTCGGACGTTGACCATCACGTCGTCAACTCGCTTACCGGAACTGGCAAGCATAGTCACCAAGTGATGGTCAGTATCTTTGGCCCTGAGAAAATATCGCCCCAGCCGACCGAAGGATTTGGCTAAGGCGTAACAATGCCGAATGGCCGGAATCCCAAGGTTAATTCTAAGGCGTCGATTCAACTCTGCAACCCCCATGATGATTCGAAAGAAATTTACATTGGGTTGAGAAGGAATCAAACCCCAATAGCGGAGAACGGCCCTAAGAAGTGGGTGTAGGGGGAAACGAACCCCGCCCTCCGCAATGGATAAAAGGGGGAATACGATCGTGTTTTGATCTTCCCTCTCCATGTCGAGAGCGTTGTCCGTTACAAGGGATAAATGGACGTCGTCAGGAATAGAAAAATGTTGCCGAAAACCGGAAATACGATCCTCAGAAAGGAGGTCTTTCAAATGTTTGGCCATCTTAGCAAAGAACTAAATATTCGCCGAAGCTAAAATAGCAAACAGAAAATAGGATTACGAAAAAGGGAGAAGGAGACTTACGAAGAGCAGATGAGACAAGGGAAGACGGGAAGAAGTTGCAGAAAATGCGAGTCACGGAGGGATATGCACTGGCGATCCAAAAGTCTCAGAAAATCGACGAAATGCGAATTCGAAAGGACCAAAGTTTCAAATCGTAATAAATGCTGAGTTACACATGAATAGAGCGGGAAAGCGTAATGATAAGCAAAAAGGCGTGCGCCTCCTGACATATTGGGGCACGCGAAGCCGCCTGACGCTAAACTTCTCAAATTTTGAACCAAACACGCCGATCAACTGCCGTCAATAGGGAGTTCGGAGGGCAATTGTGGTAGCCGAATAATTGGCGAAGATAGGGGAGGCACATATCAGAAGATTGACGCTAGCCGGCAGATATCTCACGAGGAAAAGGGGCCGAATAGGATAAATAGGCCGAATAGGGGAGGATCCCTGGAGCCGAATATTGGAAAAGATAATGATTGAAAAAGTAGGCCCTAGCCCCGAGGATCAGAAAAAATGAGTATAAATATAATGGCAATGAACTAGGAGAGGTATGTAAGAATCACTTCTAAAAACTTAGTGAACAAGCTTTCTTGAGTACAGGAACTAACTTGTCCGTCGGAGTGCTAATTCCGGCACCCCCGTCCGGAGTATTTGTATCTTTGCAGGTGACTAGTTGAGGATCATTGGCGTCTTCCAGGATTTGAAGAGTATTTCCAAACCACTTCCCCACACAACAGTTTCCAATCGAGTATTGGCATGCCATCGTTTGCGGCCTTGTATGGCCGACTATGTAGATCTTTGGTGTGTTAGGCTGAGGTGGGTGATGCACCTTTGTTGGGCCCAGAGTTGGTTTGGAAAACAACAGAGAAAGTTGCACTTATTCGTAAGAGGTTGGTTACGGCTCAGAGTCGCCAGAAGAGTTATGCTGACCATAGGAGAAGACCCTTGTCTTTTGAGATGGGAGATCATGTCTTTCAAAAAATATCACCTAGGCGGAGTTTGATGAGATTTGGGAAGAGTGAGAAGTTATCCCCTCGGTTTATTGGCCCTTTGAAGATCCTTGAGTGGATTGGGGAGGTTGCTTATCGTTTGGCGTTACCACCACAGCTTTCCGGGGTTCATAACGTGTTTCACATTAGTATGCTTCAGAAATATGAGCAGGATCCATCGCACGTATTGGACTGGGCCGATTTAGAGACAGATAAGGATGCCTCGTATGAGGAAAGGCCGGCGAGGGTCTTGGATAGACAGGACCAAGTCTTGCGAGGCAAGACAATCTCCTTAGTAAAGGTATTGTGGAAACATCACGAGGTCAAGGAAGTGACTTGGGAACGAGAATTGGAAGTCCGAGAGAAATATCTGGACTTGTTTGTTGGTGTCTGAACAAGTATTGAGGTTTTGATTGTGCTAATGAGAAATATAAGCATTTTATATGTTTTAACTTATGAAAAACATTGTCTATGTTATGGGCATTTTGGAAACATGTATTCAACATAAGTATGGTATATGCTTTGAGAATTATGGAATGTTGTGGGTGTTGTATCACTTTTGGAAAGCATTGTATATGCCATGTAAAATTTTGAGAACTTGAACCCTGGTTTAAACATTGTATATGTTTTGGGAAATTGTAAATTTCATTTTATATGGGACTTGTGTATTGAGTCAATGAGGATGAATGACTGGAGAATGGGTCATGGTATTGAAATTTGTGAGAATAACGCTATTGTGAATGGTTTAATTTTGATGTTGAACTTGATTTGTAATTTCGGGGACGAAATTCTTTAAGGGGAGGAGGTTATAGCGATTCGTGTTTTAACCTGTTACTTATTGTATTCTGGACTCAGGTTGGTATGGTTTTGAATCGTTATTCATATCTCTTTCCCTTGTCTTCCCATTTATTTTGGTTGTTGGGTTGTAGTGGTGCGTTTGGGACAGGTTGGTTGCTTGTTTTTTTCCAAACTTTTAGTGCCCAGATTTTGGATCCTCCGCTCGAGCGGGCTTCACAAATTTTGCTTCTTCGCTTGAGTGGCCATTCTTGTGCTCGAGCGGGATTTGTCAATTCTCAGCATTTCTTTTGTAGTTTTGAAAAACTGGGAAAGTACATTGGACGCTCGAGCTTCCAGTTCCATGCTCGAGCGGGGACCTTCATCTACAAAACTTCTGGAAATGTGCGTTCCATGCTCGAGTGCCAACTTTCACGCTCAAGCGGAACTTTGTGTCTAACGGTCGAGCGGGGCTTTCCATGCTCAAGCGGACTGCGCATATAACAGTTCGAGAAAATGATATTTTGAGTCACTTTTTCATATCTCTCTCTCTCTCTAAAACTTTCCAAAAAGTTTGTTCTTGAGCCTCTCTCTCTAGAATTGACCTTCTCTCTTAGATTTCATCTAGATCCATTGACCTTTTCACACTTGTGCCTTTGAGATAAAGGTAGAGCTCGTCAAGATCTACATTTTGATCCGAATAGAAGTGAGTTTCGGCGTTCTTGGAGTTTCTCTCCTGTTTGACTCATTTTTTTCCTTTGAGGTAGGTATCTTCTCTACTCCTTCATATGATATTTAACTTAGCTATGTGTATTCTTGGGTAACAATGAAGTGATTTGAGGGTGTTGTAAGCAAACCTAGGGTTTGGGTATATATGGAAGAGGGATTGTTGTTAAACATGAAATACATGAATGTGAGTTTTAAAAATGAAATGGTGTTGGGTCACAATGGTTGGATATGGTATATGGGTTAATAATTAGAAAAAATAAAAAAAAAAGTTTTGCCCTAAAATGACTATCATAATTATTTTATAGAGATAATTGAAATTGCCATTGAAAATATGAAATTGAGAGAGTATTGATACAAATGGTGGGATAAATTATGTATTAACTCATTCTTTGGAGATTTGAATAAATTATCTGTCATGGGATTGAATTTTTATTTAGAAATAACTGTATTAGGCTATCGGTGGAGGATAACTGTGATTGTTGTAGAAATTGCATGAAGATTAGGTAAACTGAAACTAATCTCTTGTTGTTTGACATTAGATATGACTATGTTTATATACATTGTACATGTATGATTATGTGGGAGCAGAAAGAGGATGTGCTCCATTGTCTGACGTTGTGTTTAAATACATTGCATATGTATGAATAATTGTTTGGGAGGAGAAAGGGGTTGGACTCCATTATAATTAAGTTGGCCGGAGTGTTCTGGGTGAAAGTCCCGAAATTATACATGGGCGCCTAGCCCGCGAACGAAATATCCGTAAAATGGCAATTGTAGTGCTTGTATAGCCTACGTTTACATGGGTCCCGTTTGACGGCTACCCGTGGATGAAATTTTCATGAAAGACAAGTTTGGAGTGTTCATGCATTGTTGATGTGATGGTAGAATTAATGAGTTGAAGTCTTATTTGGATTGTTAAAGAGATAATGAAAATGGTTCTTGTAATGAAATGATTGGAAATTGGCACCTTATGATTATATAAATTGTGGATGTCTCTATCACTGACGTTGTGTATGCATAGTGTACTTATACCTTTGCTAAGTTTCATATATTGTGCTAGATGATTTCTACTGGGTTGTGGCTCACCCTATTTGGGAATAACATTTTCAGGTGTTGGTGACTTACCTCCACCAAGGCAATAGCTGGAAGGGATATTTTGGGGGCAAGAACTTCTTTATTTTGAATTGTATATTTTTGTAAAGCCTAGGGCTAAATGTGTATGAGTTAGTCTCCTTTTTTGTAACCAAGTCAAGGCTTGGAAGTATGTAAGCCAATAGGGCATTTAATTATGTTAATTTTTTTTTTTTTGTATTATTAACTTCATGTAATGAAAGGACTATTTACTCTAATTTATTCTGTTTTAACATGTGTTTGGGTCGTATTTATTGGATTATTTTGGGGGTGTTACAAAATCATTGTGTCGATTTGTCTTGATTGTTTGATTGAGATTGATATTTACTGCTTAAAATTGATATATAATCACAAATTAATATTTAGGGGATTTCTAGATTTTTCAATGACTCATATAATATTGAGTTACGCCATTTGTGATAATCAAATTTACAAATGACATGACTTGCATATGATATGTACCATGGTATTTCCCCTACTTGAAAGTATAAACCAAAATACATAAGTATGACAAAACTATATAGAGAAAGGTATATATATATAAATAGAAAACTTAACTAGTCAATTATTTGATGACAATACCACAAGAAATAATTTAAATAAATTTTAAAAAAATATTGACTATTGAGAAGTAAAAAAAATATATGTTTTTAATTACTTTCTAATTATCAATTTTTAGAAATTGCACCCAACATGGGGTTCTTTGAGAACAAAGGTTCCCATTGATTTCCCCACATTCCATCAAACTGTAATTTTTTTCAACAAAATAATAAAACAAAACTAAGTCAGCATGCTGTCTAAGTAAAAATTCAATATACTAGCGATACCATGTTAGTATATGAAACCAATTGTGCCTAATTTAGTTGGCTATCAGTATTAGAAAAAAAAAATTTATAAAATTATAAAAAAGTATATTATTTTAATCGTTAAAGTGCATAAATTTAAACATTGATTTGTATTTTTTTTTTTCTTTTTTGATACCATTGTTTAGTTATTTCCCTACGTAAATTTTCGCCATAAATATTTTTTATTGCTAATTTACCAAAAACAAAATAAATAATAAAACGCAAAGCAAAGCAAAATAAATAATAAGAATCATTTCTTCTTCGATCCTGATGCATTTGTCCCCTAACCCCAATAAATACATTTCTAATCTTGTGTAGTTCCTTGAGAACATCTTTCACACTAATTCTCTCACTTGGCACTTCAGAAGAGCATGAAACTCCAATTTGAAATACTGGTACTAGGCAAGCCTCCAGTTTAGAAATGTTGGTTGTACTACTTTGCTTGCTGCTACTTGGCTCCCCTTTTATTTCCAATATGATTTGGGGATCAACGACCTTCATTACATGCTTTGAAAGACACATTTGTACGTAGCTATGGAGGTTTACATTGCCTGTAAACATGTTTTTAGTTGGTCTTTTTCATGTGAACATTTCTTGTAAGGCCCGAAATAATTCAACATGAACTACCACACTAATGAACATTGGCTAAATCATAACAATAATCCTTCCATCATCTCATACATAATAAATGGATTAGATACAAAAGTTCCATTTGCGATATACATTCCAACGAATTAAAAGAACGCATGAATTTATAACATATGAAACATGTAAATCTCAAAACAATTAAATCCCCTTATGGGCTTACATCTTCCAAGGCAATAGCCCGGTTACACAAAATGGTCTCTCAAACCCAAACACATTAGCCCTTAGCTCACAGAAGATCGCAACAAAATAAGAGCTATGTACTCTTTACAATCATCCGCGCCCTCAATTTGGCGGGATCACCTCTTCTTTACCTGCACCAAAGTCCCATAGGGGTGAGCATAAAGCCCAGTAGAGAATTCTAACAAAGTATATACAGTTATGCAATTCTTAATAAAAATGCAAGTGTCCGTGCTAGGCCATGCTCCTTTAGAGAAATATCCTTTCATGCTTTTCTTAAAGATTTCCATTTTTCAATAAAAGCTTGCAATCTCAACACGTTTCAAAACTTCCAATTTTAATCAACAGAGGGTAGTAAATACGACACTGGTAATCCTTAGGCTGGTGTCTGCAAGTAGGCTCTACGAGTACTACCAAACTGTCATTTTTGCCGGTATTAACCGGAAGGCTCGACACCTATCCGCGCGGTTTTCTGGTCTTTCACCATGGACACTCAGGCCAACTTAACAAGATTCATCTACACCCCCTAACTGGACTTACCACCGTATTTACCCCTTTCGCATTTCCATAATTCACATCACACGTCATTTTCTTTCATAAGACAAATATCTTCAATCAGAATTTACAATGCAAAGTTTCCAATTTAATGAATGTGCAAGGCAATGATTTTCCATAACTCATAACATTTCTCCATTCAAGTAACATGACAACAATATTAAATAAATACATTTCTTATTTTCTTTCTTCAATGTTATTTCACAAAATAACACATGTACCTTCATCTCATAGCAACTCCTGCAATCATGGCACATACCAATTTCCCATTTCCTCAGTCATGCATGATCATGTATTACATAATAACTTCAACAATCACATTTTTCCATTACCTCTTTCATTACTCTTTCCCATGATAACCATATGTTATCTACCCTTAGCCACAATTTCACCCTTCACGATTCTTAGAAATATAATCTCATCAAGTCTACATGTAATATTTTTCAAACATTAATCCTCACAATCCATATACACAACAATTCATCATTTCATGGCAATATATATATACTAGTACTTCGCAATAACTTCTCAACAAATTTATCCTACCTTTAATCATAGTTTTCTAAAATGAGTTCTCCTTCTTCATATGTCAAAAACTTCCATCTTTTGCAATCACATTATAAAATCTACATACATTCATCTCTTGTCAAAAGAAAAGAAAAAATATCAAGAAATCCCCAAATTTCTAGGGTTTTCGCCAAAAACCCTACATCCTCCCATTTCATGGTGAGACCCAACCAAAATCACATTTTCTTGAGTTTGTAGAAAAATCATTCTCATGGATAGGAAAAGATTTAGATCAAAACCCATTTCTTAAAAACTTTTTCTATATTTGGAACAAAGACCAAAATCAACACAAATGCAACAAGAGCTTTGAAAATCAACATATATATAGCACAACTTGTATATATGACTCAAGAAATCCCTGCCTCAAGCTTGATGAAGAGAGAGAGAAGACGAAACCCTAGCTTTGGTGAAAGATTCTTCAACTTTCCACAACACCAAGAGAAGCTCTAGTTCTTGATCTTCAAGATTTAGAGGAAGAGATGATGATCTAGACCCAAAATTTGCAAGAATCAAAGTGGTTTGGGTGTTTGATGATGTTTTCTAGAGAGAAAGAGGAGAGAATAGGGTTTAGTGAGAGAGAGAGAGACCCAAAAATGAGATACAATTTGGCCAAAAAGAGAAATAAAAACAGAGCCTCGGATCTGGGCCTTTCCCGCACGTGCGGAGCCCACTCCCGCACGTGCGGCAAGTACCTCCCACACGTGTGGCCATCACTCCTGCACGTGCGGCACCTCCCCGCACCTCCTCACGCACGTGCTTTTATAGCAGTGTGCAACCCACTGAAAAATCCCCTTTCCCCGCACGTGCGGCTTGGCTTCCCGCACGTGCAGCCCTGGCCCAGCAGTCCACAATTCTCTGGTTCAGCCCCTGGGCACCTCGGACTCGACCGCACCCTCTCCGGGATGGGTGAAATTCAATCACCGAACAAAACAAGAATGAGAACTTTATTTGAGTACGACCTCCAAACGTTCCGAACCCAACGAGCTAAAGAACGGAGTGAAGAGGAAAGAAAAAGAAAAAGATGGAAAGGACCCGGTCGCTATATTTCTAGTAGTAACAGTCCATAACTGTACATATCACCTTACGTTGATATCTCCTCACCCATACCATACTCTGCAATATGAAATAGTGAAAAAAAGTGCCGAAATTTTTTAATTTTGGTGTGATTGTTGAACAAGTAAATTGTACGTCTTTAGGTGAAAAAAAAAAATCTACTTCAACATTTCAAAAAAATTAAATTATGTCAAGGGTTAATATCTATGTTCAGATACCAGAGGAGTAGGACAAGGGTTGATATAAGTTGTTGTGGTAGCTAAACAAATAATAAAAATTATTCAAAGATAGTTATCTCTAAAATAAGACTTAATTTCTATAAAATCTCGTAATTAGTTTTTAGCTCACCACAAAGTAATAATAATGAAACTAAATAGTATTTTTGATTTTGTCTCAATTTGGTCCAATTAATTTTAATTTTAGTATTTTTTTTTAAAATTTTAAATGAGCACATAAATACCATTTTTTTGATCAGCAAAAGATAAATTTTATTGATGAACCCAAAGAGTATTACATCAATAAAGAAAGCGGTGAGTGCAAAGAACATCAAAACGAAACAAACCAATTCCAACTAGGTTGGCACCGATAAGTCTGCCCTATTATTAGCTAGCACAACATCATAAGTTGGTGAGTATCCAACCGCAATAAAAAGACAACCACACCCGAAATAAAAACAAACACAAAAACCAATACAGCAGAACACACAGCCAAGCACACACAAAACTCCTACGCTGAGAGAGGACATACAACACAAATCCACCACAACACCATTCCTCAAGAGAGCTTGACAGCATAACACAAGGTAGCAACTAACATTCAGCATCAGGATACCACTTGAACTCCCTCCACCCCTGTAGTATCAGTTGCCAAAAACTCTTCTTCTTCACCCCTCCCCCAACCCACCAATGCAGCATTTCTTCAAATTGACCCAATATTGCTGCAGTTGCTACTCACCAGATCCTTGCAGATTATCTACCAAGTCCATGACAGAATACTACTGTTGTTCTTCCTCCCTGCAAAAGAAAAGCAGAGCATATTATGTGCCAGACCCTCCCATACTACTGCTGCTGCACTCCATGGACAGTTGCTCCTACTACCCAAGCACCTTCTCACCCTCTGTGATTTTACATGCTTTTTTTCACCAAATGAAAATTGCTCACAATATCATGTACATAATAAAGGCACCCAGAATTGTGTGATTTCCACCAAAGTGCTAACCTTACCTTAATTATCTCACATAGCTCCACCAAATCTGGATGTTTATCAGAAAAAATATTATCATTTCTGCATTTCCAAACAGACCAAATCACTGCTGAGGGAATAGTTCTCCAAAACATCCTTTCTTTTTTTATTGAAATTCCAACTCAACCACCATTGTAATAGGCACTCTACCGAACCTGGTGTTACCCACTCCAGCCCCACCACTCAATTATGCATGCCCACACATTCCACACAAAAGGGCAAAGCAGTAAAATATGATTAGAGGATTCCAATTCAAATTTGCAAAGCACACATTGTAAATCCACATTCCCCCTCAACACTCCAATTCTGTGCATAGAAGCCTTTGTTTTAAGTCACATAAACACCATATGTCATGCTTTTGTAGAAAAATTGAAAATTATTCAGCTTCGTGAGTTAACCTGAACAAATTCAATGATCATTTTCTTTCAAAAACTTTAATTGACATTATCAATTAGATCAAATTGGTACAAAATTTAAGATTATAGGTCAAAATCAAGCTAATTAAAATGACAAAGACCAAAATGATGGAAAGGTCAAAATGTAGGAACTACTGATGTAATTTGTCCTCAATTTTTTTTTTTAAAATTTTTTTTGTTCATAGTTTATTGTGTTATTAAGGGGTCATCGCTAAAATCCAAAAATTCAACTCCAATAACAAAGGGTCAAATCATACACATCAATTAATTCCCTTTTTTTTTTTTTTTGTCTCACAACTATTTATTCAACTAAAAAAATATTTCCTAAATACATCTTTTTTTACCACATAAAAAATTTTAAAAATCAAAAACCCACTAAAAAAAACTAAGTTCCCAAAGGAGTTCTAAGAATATCTTAATTGCTCTTACTTTCTGGCTAATGAATGGAGGAAATTCACATCTACTCAATGAAGTTGAACTTGCACCGGAATAATTATTTTTTATTTTTTATTTCATAATATTATGTATTTGGAAAAAATATTTTATAAAGTAACCCAAAAATGCAGTACATGTATAGTGCAGATTCAAATTTAAAACTAAGTACGGTATAAATGAACAACTCATCTTTTTATGTTCTAAATGTTCTATTTAAAACTGATTTTTTCTTGCTTCTTGAGATATAAAATTACTAATTAAGTTTTGGTATTCAAATTTTTTAGCACCTTCAGTTTCAATTGATGTTATGGTTTATTCAAGTATTTTTAGTCCTTCTTAGGTCAGACTTTCTCAGTTTTGGTTTTAAAAGCATTTTCTTTATACAAATCATATATTGTCAATGTAAATAATAATCTCATCTGTTTATTAATTTCATACATTAATTGCAATCTTTTTAACTGATTTATAATTATACCCGTTTACTCAATTATCAATATTATATATACAAATATACCAAACATTTACAAGTCAATTATCACCACTTGGGTGGGGCTCACCTAAAGTTTGCGAGTTTTTTGAGAAGTTCCAATCTATAGTAAGGGTAAATTACATTTAGCACTCCTACACTTTCAATTGTAACAGCCAATTCTTTATATTTTTGGTCAAGTTATAATATTGCATTTCCGTCCATCTGTCATTAACAAAGTTGACAGAACTTGTTAGCTGAAACATATGTGACATTTTTTTTTGTCTCATTATCACCCTTACATTTTTACTAAAATCTCACTTTATTCTTTACACTTTCACAAAAATCTCACTTTAGCCCATCAACTTTTAATTTATGTTAGCCTTATTAATGAATAATTATGTTACATATTTGGCCTGTCTAATTACGTTCCTATTTATTTATTTTAATTTGAATTACGTCCCAAACAACAATTTGTGAAGTGTTGGGCCCATTATGAATAATTTATACAACCCCGCTACGTAGCTCGAAACGCTCGTGGCTTGACTGGCTCGAAAATCAAAATGACGTCGTTTTGAATTTTTTTTTTTTTTTTTTCCTCGTTTGTCTGAAGATCTAAAGATTGAAGAAGAAGAGGAGAGAAGAAGAAGCTGGTCGCTGGTGAACACAGAGACACATCATCATCATCAACAACATCTTCGTCAACATCATCTTCATCAACACATCATCATCAGCCAACAATTCATCAACCAACAATTCCCCCCCCTTCACTTTCAGATCTGGATCTACTAAAAAAAAATCAACAACAAATTCTTCATCAACGACAACATCTTCATCAACATCATCATTATCAACACATCATCTTCATCTTCAGAAAAAAAAAAAAAAAAAAATAGAGAAAACAGAGTTTGAAAGTGGCGCCATCTCCGTTGCTCACCGTCACTCACCGTCGCAAACCCTCCATCACCGTCGCTCCGCCATCACCGTCGCCTCTCTCTCTGTGTTTCCGTCTCTCTTCTCTCGTCTTCTCTCTTTCTCCCTCTCTCTCTCTCTCTCTTGCCCTCCTCCTTTGTTTCAGATATAAACGAGAAAAAAAAAAAAAAAATTTACCAAAACGACGTCGTTTTGGTAGTCGGGACATTCGAGCCGTTGCAATTTCGAGCTCTCACGCATTTCTCTAATTTATATTACGTACTTGACCCATTTAATTAAGTTCTTATTTATTTATTTTAATTTTAATTAGGTCCTTATTGTTGTTTTAAAGGATATTATTAACCTATTCTTGTTGGACCATATGCTAAAGTTTGAATGCAAATATTGTTGAGAGATTTTTAAATTTTCTTTATCTGATTATTAGATCATTGGTGCAAAGCCAAAAAAGAATTGAAAAGAGAAAAATAAAAAAATGAGTCAAAAGAATAAAAATTGGCGTAATCCAAACAAGTATATGGAATTCTTATTCAGGAGTTGCAGTTGTCAATCTTTACGAAACATGAAGATCGATTTTTTATTTTTTTTCTCTTTGTGAGAGTTGCATTTAGTTGTTTATTGTTAGACTGTAAGTGTCTAGTTTGATACAATTATATTTATATTTATAATTAATTTCCTACAGATTGACCCAAAAAAATAAATAAAATCAAAGTATGAATCAATTTCTTCATTTCATTTTCAAATTATTTTTCCCATTGCCTTAACAAATTTGAGATACAAGCATAGTCTTAGGAGTTCGAGCCTCATCTTATTTTATTAAGCAGATTAGAAGTGTAGCTTCCAGGTTTCTTTGGCAGAATGGAAGAGGAAATGTGTGCTACTGGAAAAAATGAAGTTCACTCTGTTAACCCAAATGTTTAGGTGGTTTGGGTTTTAGAGATCCCCCTTTTCTTAAAAAAAAATATATATATATTATCTCAAGCCCTTTTGGCTAAGAATGCTTGGAGGTTGGTGAATGACAAACAATCGCTTTTTTTTTTTTTATTTTAAAAATGGTGAATTACCGTAATAGTTTTTATAATTTGGAACTCATGTCACTTTGATCCCTGACTTTTTAATTGTGACATATTTGATTCTGAATTTTGAATTTTATTCCAAATAAGGACAATTGAAGATACCATTGATTAATTTCAATGACAAAGTTGTCAATTTGATAAAATATAAATTAATTTGACAAAAATAAATATCAAAAAGATATTTTTGAATTTTTAAAAATTATTTCTACTCACCAAAGATAAAATTATGTAAAATTGATAAATCTTTTACACATTAATTTATTTAGTTATTTTACCAAATTAATTTTTATTGTGTATTTGGATGATGATCATGTAATGGGTGGTTGTTTTTATTTTCATTAAATTAGTTTTTATTTTTCTAAAAATGAAATATGGCAACAATTTTGATATCATTATTAAACAAATCCATTAAATTTTCGTTTGGCAAACACATAATAAAAATTAATTTGGTAAAATAAATAAATTAATTAATTAATGTGTAAAAGATTTATCAATTTTACATAATTTTATTTTTGGTTTGTAGAAATAATTTTTAAAAATTTAAAAATATTTTTTTGACATTTATTTTTGTCAAATTCGTCTATATTTTATCAAATTGACGATTTTGCTATTGAAATTGGGCAATAGTATATTCAATTGTCTTTATTTGAAACAAGATTCAAATTTCAAAGTTAAATATGTCATAATTAAAAAGTCAGGAACCAAAGTGACATAAGTCTCAAACTATAGGAACCGTGAGTGTAATTTGCACTTAAAATTTTTTTTTTCCAAAATTTCCAGGTCTCCTACCTTTTTGATCCTTCGACCAGGACGTGGAGGGCACCTCTTATTAAAACTTTATTTCCCCCGGAGTCTGTTAATTCTGGATATTTTTTGGTGCAGAGTCCTAATGTTAGACCTGGAGTTGGAATAGAAAATCAAGATTGTTTGTTTGGAAGAAACTTCGGTGATCCTTTATCCCTTCTGAATGGATTCTTTTCATTTGAAAAATGCTCCATAATAGAGATTTCCAATTTGGTTAAAGCTGTTAGAGATTTCCAATTGGATCAGATTGGTGCGAGATGTAATCTTGAGGAGGAGACGATAGAACATTTGTGTTTTGAATGTCCTTTTCCGAAATTGGTTTGGCGACGATCTGTGTTAGGCTTTGACCCAGCCAAATCCTCTCGAAACACTACAGTCTATTCAACACCTGATCACTTTGCACCTTGGGTGAAACTCTGTATTAAAGGAGTTGGATGACTCGGTGTTTGCAGCTAATAACTATCAACACGCAGACTTTCTAAATTTTTTTTTTTTTTTTTTTCAATTTTTTATTTACGCTTTTTAGTAATTTTTTGAAAAATTTACCTATAAATCCTATCTTAAGAAATGATGATCCGTTTAGTCCCAAGAATTTTCTTATATACCAATTAATTCCATTAATTTTGGAAAGGTAGATTTAATATATTATTTAAAATTTGGATTTACGGTTATACCCTTATTTTCATTATGTTTCCTTCAAATTTTTTTTTTTTTGGTGTGTGTGTGCACGCGCGCGCACGCTAGAAAGGTGAGATACACAATCTATAAAAATTAAATTTGGGATGATTTTCTATATGTGAATCTTTTGTATTTGGAAAACATAAGAACACTTTCATACATTTTAAGGGATAAAACAAACACATGATTAGCTACACAATCAATGTACTTAATACATTATTGTTTGGCAATTACTTTTCGGAGACCCATTTAAAGAACAATTTCATACATTTTAAGGGATAAAACAAACACATCACTAATGCCATTTATCTTTGGGGAATCTCATATTTAACTTTTTCTTTCTCATATATATGAATGATGGCGGACTCTCTCTCTCTCCCTCTAGCAACGGTAACACCAACATCACCGACCGATCCCCGGAGGAGGAGGATCACCTTGAGCGTAGCACTAAAAAAATCAAGAGCACCACGTCGGATCATTATGATCAAGAGATGGGGGAGAGATCAGCGTCAACTGAAATACGAATAGAGGAACCAACTGCCCTTCCTGAAACCACTCAGAGGAAATCTTTCAAACAAGCGCTCACAGCGACAAAAACCAATGAGAAGGCGTTTGATAATGATTTTGATCGCCTCTCTACTAATGATGAATTCCTCACTGATGAAGAAGGTAATGGGGCAGAATCAGAAGGGGAACAAGATTTGGAGTCACTCACAATGATACCCAGAATCAAACTCCCTCGTAGGCTTATTACATCAATTCAGAAACCATGGAAAGATTGTTTGATAGTTCGTCTTTTGGGCAAAACGGTAGGGTTCAAATTTCTGGTCCACAGATTGAAGAAATTATGGGGGCTACAAGGAGATTTTGAAGCTACAGATTTGGGGCTTGGATTTTTCTTGATCAAATTTGAAATGTTAGCCGACTGCAACAAAGTATACACTGAAAGCCCTTGGATAATTATGGACCATTATATTACAGTTAGAAGATGGGAACATGATTTCAAACCATCTGAAGCCAAAGAGGTTGCTATAGCACTCTGGGTCAGATTTCCACAACTACCAATTGAATACTATAATGAAAAGGTGTTATATCACATAGCCAAGGTGATCGGCAGACCCCTCAAAGTGGATTTGAATATAGCCATGTCAATCAGGGAAAGATATGCACAGGTATGTGTGGAAGTAGATCTCACAAAGCCCCTGGTTTCCAGATTCGCCATAGGTATATATAATTACACAATCGAATACGAACATTTACATTATTTTTGTTTTGCTTGTGAGAAGGTTGGACACATGAAGGAATACTGTAATAAAAAAGGGGCTACAACTTCGACACCACCACCGGTGAGACATAGGGGCAGCAACGGTCCTGAAGATAGACCAGAACATCACGCAATGGCTACCACAAGTGGGTCAAAGGACAACTCAACCCACCAAGAGGAGGCTGATTTTGGCCCATGGATGTTGGTTAACAGAAGGACCCGCAAATACATGGGGAATAGTCGAAATGCAGGATCCCATAAGCCCAGCAGGCCCAATAATAAATTTGGTCCACTGGCCAACAAACAAAATATAAACAACCCAATAGACAAACAGAAGGGGAAAGGGATCCAAGGAGCCCATGCAACTATAACCCACAAACCAATATCAGAAGTAGCCCACAAGACCCTCTCACAAGGTGAGGGGCCGTCTAACTCAAAGTTAAACACAATTGAGATGAATCCCCCAAACACTAGTACCATCACTGCGACATCACATCCTATGCAGGTATGCCATGTGAAGCCTATGCTTGCTTTTGAAATTAGTCTTGCAGAAGGAACTGACATTACTTCAGATTCTCTGATGAGTGAGCTGGTTCCTAGCATTCAACCAACTTCCCCTGCTATCACCCTCCCTACATCACCCATATCTCCTATCACAGCCATCTCACCATCCCCCCTAATTTCCCTTCCGCACCCAGATCATCACCCATCCTCGGATATTCAGTCTAAACCCAAGCAAAAACCTCCTGACTCTGAATATGAGTGACAACTCCAGCAACGAAGTCATGGAGCTGGTGGAAGTACAATTATCCAGGATGATACACAGTGTAGTGGGCTCATACCTCGAACCCGAGAGCTAAGCAGTTCACCAAGTAGGCATCATCTGGTGGATAGACGAAATCTGGCTAAACATCGAACCCAGATGGCAGAATGTGGGAGGAAGGCCTCTACAGGCAACACAGATGGCAGCCCTGCGTCCATCTATACTGAACAAAAAACTAGTGCGTGATATACTTGGCTTGAGTCCCTCAGAGCCGCTACCAGACCTTCCCAATCGTTTATCAATGAATATCATGCTATGGAACTGCCGGGTGGCCGGCAACAAAAATTTTCGCAGACATTTCAAGGAACTCATCAGAACTCACCGTCCTGATGTGGTTGCCCTCTTTGAAACCAAGGTTATGTTTAGTTCAATGGGTCTCTTCTTCAACAACTTAGGCTACACAGTATCCAGTACTGTTGATCCTGTGGGTAGAGTTTGGGGTATTTGGCTCCTCTGGATCCCCACACAAGTTTCTGTCAGTGCTTTTGTCGCTAACCAGCAGGTGATCCAAGCCACTGTAAAACGAAAAGACTATGAAGACTGGGTCCTGGCTGCAGTTTATGCAAGCCCTAACATCAGGCTCCGTCAGACATTATGGGAGGATTTAGAAGACACGGCAAACTCAATGACGAAACCTTGGCTTATTGCTGGAGACTTTAATGAGATAAGTGAACAGAATGAGAGATGAAGCTTCTCCCCAGAATATACAACACAGCAAAAGCCGTAAGTTCACTGAGAACATACACAGGTATGGCCTTATGGACCTCGGCTGCACTGGCCCCAAACTCACCTGGACAAATAATCGTAAGGGGATGGCTAACACCATGGAAAGGCTTGATCGAGCACTCTGCAATGAAGACTGGAGAACTATGTACCCAGAAGGCGCAGTGAGAAATCTTCCGCGTACTTATTCTGATCATTCTCGTCTCATCATATACACTGAAGGTATGACTAAACTCTCCTCTATTAATCGTCCTTTTTGGTTTGAAGCTGCTTGGCTTTCCCACCCCACTTATAAAGATGTTCTTTGTTCTTCATGGAAACGTGATGTTTCCTTGAACAACAATCTACATCAAGTGGCTGTTGACTCCATAACTTGGAATAATAAGATATTTGGAAATATTTTTAAAAGGAAAAGGTGTTTACTTGCACAGATTGAGGGAATCCAAAAATCTCTAGCAAACCACTTCTCACACAACCTGTTTCTTCTTGAAAAAGATCTGATTTGCCAATATAACAAAGCCCTCTTTCAAGAGGAGCTTCTTTGGTTTCAAAAATCTAGAGTGAAATGGATTACTCAAGGTGAACGAAACACCAGGTATTTTCATATATCTACTATCACAAAAAGGAAAAAATTAAGGATTAACTCTTTATGTATTGAAACTGGGGAGTGGCTGATTGACTCACAAGCTGTTAAAACTCATATTCAAGATTACTTTAGAGATATGTTTCAACATGAACTTGCAATCCAGCTTTCCAATTGGTGTAATATGGCATATCACTGGATAACAAATGAGGAGAACTGCAGGCTTTCCAGAGGCATCACAAATATTGAGATTGGGAAGCAGTGAAGAACATTAATGCTTTCAAAGCACCTGGGAGGGATGGCTTCCAAGCCATTTTCTATCACAAGTTCTGGGATGTCATTGGTGAAGATGTATGCACCTTTATAAAGAAGTGTTACAATGAGAAGCATGTTCCCCAAGACATAAATAGAACCCTCATAGCCCTCATCCCTAAAATTGCCAACCCTGAAACTATCAAACAATTCCACCCTATTAGCCTCTGTAACGTTTCCTACAAAATCCTTACTAAACTCCTTGTTAATAGATTAAGGCCTCTACTTCCGAATCTCATCAGCCCCCATCAAAGTAGCTTCATTCCAGGGCGCTCAACCCATGACAACATCATCATCACCCAAGAGATTATACATTCATTGCACCACAGGAAAGGTGCGGTTGGAGGTCTCATCATTAAGTTGGACCTGGAGAAAGCGTATGATAAGCTCTCATGGGATTTCTTAAGAGAAACTCTATGTGAGTTCAATTTGAACAATCATTGGGTGGAACTCATTATGTCCTGTGTTTCTTCAGTTAACTTCTCTTTATTGTGGAATGGTGAAACCATGGAGGAATTTACACCTGGTAGAGGACTGAGACAAGGAGACCCACTCTCCCCCTATCTATTTGTCTTGTGTATGGAACGACTATCGAACATGATCAAGTACAAAGTGGAGAACAAACTGTGGAAGGGAATTAAAGCTGCTAGAAAGGGTCCTTCTATATCTTATCTCTTCTTTGCGAATGACCTACTTTTATTTGCGCAAGCTGATCAAATCAATTGTGAAAATATCATGGTTACAATCAAGGAGTTCTGCCAAATATCTGGACAAGTAGTTAACCTTGAGAAATCAAAAATATTCATATCCCCAAATGTTGGTAATAGGAAGGCTAGAGAATTAAGTAACTATAGTGGAATAGCTTTTACACAGAATTTGGGAAAATACTTAGGGGTTCCTCTTCTTCACAGTAGAGCCAATCGTCAGATCTATAATCATATTTAAGAGAAAATCCAACAGAAACTCTCTATTTGGAAAGCTAAGACTTTATCCCTCGCAAGTAGAGCAACCATTATCCAGTCGGTATCTTCCTCTATTCCTTCCTACACCATGCAAGCCGCTAAGCTCCCCCAGAGTGTTTGCAAGCAGATTGACAAAATTAATAGGTGTTTTTTGTGGGGTAATCAGAATAATAGGGGAAAAATCCATCTAGTCAGCTGGAAACAGGTCTGCAACAGTAAACAAGAAGGAGGTCTTGGTCTTAAAAGAGCTGACGATCAAAACATAGCTCTTCTAGCCAAACTGGGATGGAAAATGGTGAGCGACAAAGATGTAATCTGGGCAGCAGTATTAAAAGGCAATACCTCCAAAAGGATACTCTGTCTGATTGGCCTACTTCTCGAGCTGCGTCCTACACCTGGAGGAGTATTATCAAGACTAGAGACCTTCTCAAAAAGGGAGTCAAATGGACAGTGGGAGATGGAAAGAACATATCTTTTTGGAATGATTACTGGTGTGGAGACAGCACCATTGCAACACAGTGCTATGGAGATCACTCTTCAAATAACCTGAGGGTAGCTAATATTATACAGGTAGATGGTTCCTGGAAACTCGATCCAATTGCAGACCTCATTCCACAATCTGTTATTCAGAACATTCTGCAAATCCATTTACCTCAGTTTG
This sequence comes from Camellia granthamiana, assembly GCA_036172215.1. NCBI lineage: Eukaryota > Viridiplantae > Streptophyta > Magnoliopsida > Ericales > Theaceae > Camellia > Camellia granthamiana. The sequence goes on along the minus strand of CM069913.1, from coordinate 26,417,867 downwards.
TAGAAGTAACTGATAGCCCACATTGGAAAGGGTCACCTATAGGAAACTTCTTAGTAAGTGCAGCTTATCACCTTTTAACCCAAACAAGTGAGCACACTGCCATGGTGGGTTGGAACTGGATATGGAAGCTGAAAATTCCTCAGAAATTAAAAGGCTTTTGCTGGCTGCTGCTCCAAGATCGTCTATTAACGAATCACCAATGACAAATTAGAGGCTTAACAACAGATGATAGATGCCCAAGATGCACTTTAGCTACTGAAGATCTTAACCACCTCTTTTGTTAGTGCCCCAAGGCTAAGGAATTTTGGCATACTTTAAGAAGCCTCAATTGGCTGGAGGAATGCAAGCACCAACCACTGGAACAATGGATCCAAATAAATCTAAAATGCAAGGCAAATGAGCCCTACCCCATCCCTTGGGGCATGGTGTTTTTATACACCTTGTGGGCAATTTGGAAGCACAGAAATAATATTGTTTTTAGACAAAAAGAAGGGAATGTCCAATAAATTATTCGATACATTCAGCACCAAGCATTAGAGACTTTTGAAGCTTTCCACACTGACCGTTTCACTAGACAACCTCTAAATATTATTACTAATTGGGTGTTGCCTCTTGCAGGGAAAATTAAACTCAACACGAATGGGAGCTCAAAAGGCAATCCAGGTCCAGCTGGATATGGTGGGCTTTTCAGGGATGAACGAGGAACTTGGTTATATGGTTATCATGGCAAACTAGAGATGGCAACTAGCCTAGAGGCGGAACTCTGGGCAGTCTACAGAGGACTTACAATCATGCTTGAGAAATGAATAAAAGATATCTGCATTGAAACTGATTCAGTGCAAATTGTGAAGCTCATTCAGGAGGCCTTATCCCAGCACTCACAACACAGGGCCATGCTTGAAGATACCAAATTCCTAATGGAGAGATGTAGCTGCACCATTGCCCATATTCCCAGAGAGGGTAACACAAGTGCTGATGGTTTGGCTAATATGGGTGTAAATCACCAAGACTCTTTTGTTTTCCTTAATGATCCCCCCACTGAAATTGCTGAGCTGCTTGTTGCAGACATCATTGGGGCTGGTTCTTCTTCTTTTACTGGTTAAGGCATTTCTGCCTTGTACTCTGTTTCCTTTTGCTTGCTGTTATCTTTTCTTATGAATCAAAAAAAAAAAAAAAAACTAATGCCATTTGCTTTGGCCCACCAAACCACGTGATTGCCTGAGGCTACTTTTTCTTTGGTTATTAGATTTTGTTCATTAGTCTTGTTATCTTGCCCTATGTATGCATTGTGTTGGTGTAATGAAGACTAATAAATATTTAATTTTAAATGTGTAAAATTGTCTCCTTTCAATTCCTTGACTTTGACTGGTTGGTGAGCCATCTCTTCTTCCCTTTGGACTGCCAAATATACAGCATCCCCTTCATCATTAGTTTGGCTTGCACTATGCATGATCAACACTCCAAGAAAAAGTGGGTTGTAGGGTTTATACATTTTGTAAGGGAAAGAAGAGGACCAACTACACTTTGAGTTATCATCCTAAATAATTTATCAAATCTCTCACATAGATATGGAACTCATACACATGTGAGTTTGTATGAATTCTACACTTACATTAGAGGTTTAATAGAAAATTTAGTAGATTATTTGGATCCATAACATTTTCCTTACACTTTCCCCAATTTCTCTCAACTGACCGAGTGTCCCTTATCTTCTGCTCTGTTTAGGCTTTCTCCATCCAAACTCTATTTTTTAATTTATTTTTTTTGTTTTGTGAGTTTGGGATCAACCCTTGATCTTGCATTATAGGATCTAGCGCTTGGGTGATTTATTTGAGGCCTTTAGTGAGTGAAATTTAGTGTAAGCTTGAGGGATTATTGAAAAGCTCTTGGCCATCTTTGAAGATCTTAAAGATTGGTAGTTGATCTCTACTCTCTTTCATCTCCTTCTTGCTATATTTGTTAAAGCTTCTATTCAAGAGGTAGGATTTTCTCCATATTATTGCTTCAAAACCCATGTTAGGGTTATTTTGGAAAAATATACCATGATAGGAGTTGAATTGCGTATATATTGTTCATGATTATGACTGGTTATTTTATTTGACAAAAATCATGTTGAAATGTTATTCCATGTTTAATTTTGGAATTTATTTGAGAAAATCAGTTTATGTTCATGAACATATATAATAACTATCAAGTTGAAATTAGAGAGTGGTTTTGGGATTAAAAAAAAAAAAACTCTAAAGGGTGTTACGTTCATGACATTTGATGAATATTAATATATATAAATTGTCATCTTTGTTTATTTTTGTGGAAAGGAAAATATAAGATTTGAGCTTTTGAACTGAAACTTTAAAAAGTGTACTCTTGGGAATATTTCATGAATTTTAATATAAACATCATGATGATTAGTTAATTTTGAAAAAGTTGTAAAAATCGCCAAGTGTAGAGAATTTGGGAATAATTAGCTATTTGAGAAGCTTGGCAAGAAATAGGGTTATAACTATAAATGTTAAATTATGTTTGGTGTATTTCCTTGGAAAACTATGATTAGTTTCCTAATTTAGTGGTTTAAATTAGTTTGGTTAATTTGATTTAGTGTCAAATATAGTTGAACTTAAAGAATTAGTCGAGTCAAGTGAGTTGAGTAATTGGTTACTAGTTTTACTAGTCGAAGGATTTTAAATGTGTTATTATTATTATTTTTTTGTACCTTAAATTCATATATGAGATATTTGAATTGTTTGGTGTTGTTTGGGAACTTTTACGAGAAAAAGGAAAAATGATTTTAGCTTGTTTGGAGTAAATGGATGTCATGGGTTAAAACATAAATTGAGTTATTAATTTATTTCTTTGGATTAACTTTAAGAGGCTAATGTTGATAATTGGAAAGTGAACACTCGTGTTATAGTTTATAACTATAGTCAAAAGAGGATTTTGATATAATTGACCAAGTGTTGGAAAGTATATGGAAATATTAAGAGATTTTTATGCTATTTATTGCTTTAGAGATTTTGTCATTGGCCATTGGTGGAGGATGGTAGTGGTTGTTGTATAATGAACAATACACGTTATGTGTTGCAATTTATTTGCGTAATTTAGAATGATGTGGAAACATTGTGAGATTGTCTAATTATGTAATTAGATGAGAATGAATGGAAGCAATTTGAAATGCATATGTTATAGAAGTGTGATTTTGCTATATAGAGGTAACGCGATCCTTCCGGCTAACAACCAGTAAAGTGGGTTGATGTGCTATATAGAGGTAATGCGTTCCTTCCGGTTAGCATCTAGTAAAGCAGGTGGATGTGCTATATAGAGGTAATGTGTTCCTTCCGTTTAGCACCCGATCAAGCAAGCTGTGCTATATAGAGGTAATACGTTCCTTCCAGCTAGCATCCATACAGCAGGTAGGCATGGGGCTTGGTGAGACCACGGTGGTGATGTGGGGCTTGGCGAGACCACAAGTTGTTTATTTTATTATGACATGTTATTGCTAATGTGTGTATATGTGTTATAATGGGGGCCCAATTGCCTCTCTATACTTATGGCTAGAAAATATGAGGGATATCTTCGACAGTATTATAAATTGGAATTGTGGCCCTGTTGAGAAGTAACTGCAGATTTAATTGTTTAAGTTAACCAGTGTGTGTTAATTAAATAATTTGGATATAAGGCCCTATTGGCAATTACTGAAATGTTTAATTTAGATATAAGGCCCTATTGGCAGTTACTGAAAATGTTTCTCTATTTATTTTAACCAATATGAGTTAATTAAATGAGATATGTATATGCTTGTTGATAGTTTGTTGATTAATTGTCTATCTAATTTAACTAGTATGAGTTGATTAAATGAGATTGTATGTGTGTTGGTAGTCTTATTATTGTTGTTAATTTAATTTAACCAGCAAGAGTTAATTAAATAAAATGGAATTGATGCTTTGTTGGAGATCACATGAAATGCTTACCTATTTAATTTAACTAGGATGGTGTAACAAGTCCGCGAGGGACCTCGCTACAGTTCGGACTCGATTTGTGCCACGGTTCTAAATCTTGAACCAAAAAGTCCAAATCCGGCAAATCGTTTTGGAAACAGATTTTTGAAAGAAGTGCCAAACATGGACTGCTTTGCCAGATAACAGAGTCGCCACCTAAATATTTTTAAAATGGGAAATTTAGGAAACCCTGACTCGGTGCCAAAGGCCACGTGTCCGTCATCACCAAAGTTGCCTCGACTCGGGAACTTAGGTACGATTGGGGAAGGTCACTTCGTGAGCACCCCCGCTCGCCCGGTCAAAGACCGGCCTCTACTAACCATGATATCTGTTTTTGAAAACATTATGAGTTCTTATTCCGGTTATTAGCCTAGGTTACTATGTGATGCGCACAGCATACAAGTATAGACTGAATCGCCTGAATTGGAACAAAACATTTCATGTTTGTTTGAAAGATGGTTTGCTACCCGCAGGTAGGCTTAAAATGCAGATTTTGCCACCCTCGGGTGGGCTTAGGAAAACATGGTGTTGCCACAATCTAGTGGGCTTAAAACAAACAGTCAATGATTTGTTCCAATCCAAATAACTCACCCTCCACCCACAGGCATTCAAGGCAGTTATATCACATAAGCATATAGCCTCATGGCAAGCATGCTAACATGGTAATCACTCACACGCATGCAAGGATGCTAAAGCATAAAAGTCACCGAGTACTCCAAGCCAAAACAGAAACTACATTAGAAATCATGCATGATCCTAAGTATACAGAAATGCCTAATACAACACATGCAAAAATGCAACTATAGTAGGATCGTCTATTCTAAACATGGCATATGAGATGCGACAGTTAACAAGTATTCAATTTGGGATTGAAATACAGATGCAGTTAGTATGGTGCGCCGAGCCCGGTGCATGCAAGACAGATGAATGAATGCAAACATGCTATCATACTGTATGCTAATTGAAATATGCCCTATATCTAACCATCGTAAGCAGATAAATAAAAGGGAGAAAGACGTGGGGTTGGAAGACATACATCATACTCACCCATACTTATTACAGCATTGCCCTCGCGCAGAGGGTCCAAATAAATAATACAGTCCGAACGCCCGAATAAAAGAATAGTACAGTCCGAGATAATAAATACACAAATTCCTAATTAATTATCAAATTAAATAAGAAAGCTGTAAACTGGCATGCAAGCCAGGGACTGCCTTGCCTCCGCCCTGAATAATGAAATGATGCATGTTGGGCTGCCTTGCGCGGAAATCCACTGGGATGCCCCAATTAGCCTCTGTTTGCGATGTTTCTCGAAATGCGTGCCAGACTCCGGAAAGTTGCTGATTCTTCATTTTGCTGCAACAGAGAGTAGGAAAGGGGCATAGCAATGTATTTCACAAATATATGCATGCCTCGATCCTCGTGCCACCAATCACGCATATCGATGCGTGGTGGCCGAGGAGCCGAATTGCACAACTCAATATGGGGTGAATGCAGATGAATGCTACAACAAAACCTAACTCCATCATGGATAATCCGGAGTGTCGGTGACTTGGGAATTGAGACCCGTTCCGTCACTCGGGGTGCGAAACGTGCCTCGTTTCCCGTGCCCGGGCTAACTCCTATCCTGAACACTATGCAATATGCATGATATGCATGAAATGTAGCTAATATGCAATCCTAATATACACAATGTTATGAAAATGAGATGCCTCGAAATGCGTGCCCACGGGGACGCAAACCGAGAAAATGGCATGAAATATGATATACAATGAGACTAAAATGAAATGCCTCGAAATGCGTGCCCACGGACACACAAACCTAGGAAATGGCATACGGAATGCAATGATGGGCTTACGCCAACGTGAGAGGGCCTCAGCCACACTCACATAGACTGCCGTCGGATAAAAAAGAAGTGCCTCGGAATGCATGCCCGCGGGCACGTAAACCGAGGCGGTGACATACAGGCATGAAATAACAAATTGGGCTTACACTAACATGAGAGGACCTCAGCCGCACTCACATAAGCTGCCGTCGGATAAAAATGAAGTGCCTCGAAATGCGTGCACGCGGGCACGCAAGCCGAGGCAATGGTACTAAAGCATGAAATGGCACTCCAAATGCAAATTGGGCTTACACTAACATGAGAGGGCCTCAGCCACACTCACATAAGAGGTCGTGAGATGAAAAAGATGCGCCTCGAAATACGTGCACACGGGCACGCGGACCGAGGCGATGATATAAAGGCATGAAAATGCAAAATCGGGCTTACACTAACATGAGAGGGCCTCATCCACACTCACATAAGAGGCCAAGAGATGAGAATGAGCTGCCTCGAAATGCGTGCACACGGGCACGCAAACCAAGGCAGTGGCATACGCAATGCAAATGACATGGAAAATGCAAATTGGGCTTACACTAACATGAGAGAGCCTCAGCCACACTCACATAAGCTGCCAAGAGATGAAAACAAGCTGCCTCGAAATGTGCGCACACGGCACGCAAACCGAGGCAGCGACATACAGGCATGAAATGGCATGCAAATGAAACGTGGCATATGGCATATGAAAAATGCAAATTTCAGTAGCTAAAATGATGCACAAATAGCCCCCGAATTATGACAAAATTATACCCGATACCCGAAATGCAATGTTATGCACCCAAAACGGCCTACAGCCCTACTAAACATGCACAATATGGACATAAAATGTAAAACAGTAGCAAGGCAGCCCCTAAACTAGCATTTTTTCAGTACAAAGTATGGCCAAACAATGATCACAAGTATGGCAAAAATAGCTTGCAAAAATGGGGGAAAAGAGGAGAATTACAAAGCAAGTGGTATATACAATGCTCAAACTGAAAAACACAGTTCTAAAAAATTAAATAGGGGCCAAAAATATGCACATTTATAAGAGATGACATCCCCCAATTCAGTATGTAGATAGGCTAAACATAGCATGCAAAATAATGAGCCAACAAAGGCTATAACATGAGGTACCAAAAGCATGCATCAAACAACCTAAGACCCTTAACAAAACATGAAGAATGGGTCATTTTAAGACACTTTCTAAGCCTGATGAATGCTGAAAACAGAATCCAAGAAAGCCTAACAAAGCATGCAATTTTACGGAATCAAAGATGGTATTACATGAAGTACCAAAATAATGCACCAAATGGCCTAAGACCCTTAACAAAACATTATGAGAAGGCCAAAACTAGGCTCTTTCCAGGCCTGATGAAGACTCAAAACAGAAGCCAAATAAGCTCAAAGGGGCATGCCAAATAGGAGTAGAACATGAATTCAAAGCAAGTGGCATGTAGAGCATGAAAACCAGGTTGAGCCCTTCTTCAATGTTGAAGAGGGACTCAAAATAAGCACAATATTAGTTCATGAGATGCTCCAAATCAGATCACAAATAGGCCAAATAAATCATGCAATTTTACGGAAAATATGGAAGATTACAAAGAAAGTGCATGATAGAGAGGCCAAACATGATTGAGCCCTTCTTCAAAGTTGAAGAAGGGTTCAAAATAGGCCCTCTCACAGTATATATCAGGCTCGAAAATGGATCACTCATAATCTAAACAAAGCATGCAAAATATTGGCACAAAGAGTGATATTGAAAGAGGTGCATCATAGAGGTGCCAAACAAGGTTGAGCCCTTCTACAATGTTGTAGAGGGGCTCAAAATAAGCCTAAAATCAGTAGGGTTCGGAGCCCAAAACAGAGAGCAAGTAGGGTAAAGAATTGATGCAAAAATGTGCTCAAAAGGGGGAAATAGTGACTTACCCTTGAAGACCTCACTTTTGCTACCTCTTGGCTTGATGAAAGTTGCTTCTAAGCCTCTCAAGAATCCTTCCTTGCTGCTGGAAATGGATTGGTGATGGTGATGCTTGATGATGCTCAAGAAATGGCACTAAACTTGAAGGTTTTTGGAGCTTTTGGAGAGGGAAATGGAGGCAATGGGAGATGAAGTCTTGAGAAGAAGTTTGCTAACCTCAACAAAGGAGCTGTCCAGCCCCTTAAGAAGACCAAAAATGGTGTAAAATGGGAGGGAAATGCATCCAAGCTTTCCCTCCCAAAATATCCCCCGGAGGACAGAGATATTTTGAAAAGCAGCTGGACAGCTGTAAAGGGTTCAAAAGCAGAAAGCTGGCCGGCCGGCCACCCCAACTGGTCGGCCAGCCACTCCCCCTGGCCGGCCGGCCATGGCAAAAAAAAGAAGTGAAGAATTGCTGGCCGACCACCATGTTTTGGTGTCCTCCCAGGTGTGTAGAACAAGGTTCCAAGGTTGGAATTTGGCAACTCTGAAACAGGAGTCACAACATTGAACTTGAAGGAGAGGCTCAAAAATGAAAGTAACAATTACTGGCCGACCAGTACTTTTTAGGGTCCTCCCATGTGTGTAGAACAAGGTTCCATGGTTGGAATTTGGCAACTCTGAAACAGGAGACACAACATTGCATTTGAAAGAGAGGCTCAAAAGTGAAAAACACAATTACTGGCCGACCACCACTTTTTAGGGTCCTCCCATGTTCCCTCATCACAAATATGTAGTCTCGGCTCGAAGAAAATACCCCTAGGGTGTTCAATATTAGCCCGGAAGTGAGCAAAACGGGCGCCGGAGGAGCGAAACTGGTTTTCTGAGACAATTGCTGTCCTCCCACCCTCCAGTGATCTTCCTGGTGCTAAAACAGAGGTACCTGCCAAAATTGAACAAAAACTAATGCAAGACGAAAGCTCGGGGACCAAAACCGCGCGGTTCGGGGTTCCGGAAATGGGCTGCAGACACCGAAAGTGGTGTTCGGCCACGAAGTGGGTATCAGAGGCCCCAGTGTCCCTCGGAATGATAAAACAGAGGCACTTGCCAAAAAATCGGAGAAATCGGAGATGGTTGGGCGGTCCCGAACCGAGGCACACGGCCTAACGGTCCCGAAAACCGGGAACCGGGCTCCGAAATGGGCAAAATGGCCTACGGCCACGAAAAGTAGCCCACGGCCACTGAGAGATAGTCTACGGGACCACTCCCTCCCCTCAGGAAAGAAAACAGAGAAAACCGAGTCTGGTTCGCAAACCGAGGCAGGGCACGAAAGAGAGTTCGGAAGTCCGGAGGCAGGGCGCACGGCCGCGACTCTGAGGCTTCTGAACGAGCACAGTATGCAACATCACCGAGCGCTCAATCGGTGACATCTGAGTCTTAAGGTTGGTCAAAAATGGGGTGTCTACAGATGGGTTAACTGAATAGGTTGAAAATGATGTTCTGTTGATATTTGGAGCATGTTTATTTATTGATGTTAACTGGTTGGGGGTCAATTAAATAAATTAGATTTAAGGGATTAATTAATAAAATCATAAAATTATGGCATGGGATGATTTTATGTATATGTATGGTATCACTGTACCCACATGTCTTTAATATTATAATATGAGATTGCTTGATGAGCTAGTGGTTTGCTTATCCCTTAGCTGAACATGTGTACAGAGAATATTTTCTGACTTGAAGATCAAACAGCTGGTTTTACCATTTTATAGTTAAGGTGGTGATGAGTCATAGTACTCATATTTGTGTGTATTTGGCTTATTGTCGTTCTTTGTAAAGGGCAACGCCCTTTCATTTATTGTAAGCCTTTGGACATTATGTTTGTAAAAATATATATTATATTCAATGTAATATACGAAGAGTGGGTTTAATAGTTTTCATCAATGGTATTTTCTTGTATTGACTTGTGAAGAGTAAAGAAAATGTTTAACGAAAAAGGAATTTTCATAATTAATTCAATGAGAATGAGATTTCTTTCAAAAACCTCAGGCTTAGGTTAATTAGTTTTCACCTAATTAATCTTTCAAAATTGGGGTGTGACAAGAAGACCCACCTCCACCACCAGTGAAGCCCTAGCGACAACCCTCTGCCACCCCCAACTCCGCCATTGTGACACGCCCCCCTCCTTGCACCACCGGCCGTTGTCACCACCGTCGCCGCCGCTTCTTCTTCTTCCTCCTCCTCCTATTCGCCGCCATGAACCCTAGAGTCTTTCAAGAAATCCAAAAATGAAGAAGGCAATGGAATCTTTGAATGAAACCAATGAACAATCTGAGATATTCTCCTATTCTACCACTTTGATTTTCACTCAATTTCATTGGCAATTTTGTGTCTCAAATCTACACATATGCATACATATTTGTGCAAATTTGTGCTTGTATGATTTGTGGATTTTGTTGAGTTTTTGATGATTGAGACCATAAACCAAAATATATAAAAGCATACATATATATATATATATATATATATAACATATGGAAGAAACCTTAACTAGTTATAAATATTTGATGACAATTCCACAAGTACAACCGCTTTCATGTATTTCCTAGCTTAGCAATTACAGATTCAGAAAACAAGAGGGGGAGAAGAAAAGTGATGGAAAGAAAATTCTAGAACATCAATCCTAATGCCTTTTTCCCCTAACCCCAAGAAATACATTTCTAATCTTGTGTAGTTCCTTGATAACATCTTTTACACTCATTCTCTCATTCGGCATTTCAACAGAACATGAAACTCCAATTTGAAAGACTGGTACAATGCAAGCCTCCAATTTAGAAATGTTGGTTGTACTACTTTGCTTGCTCCTACTTGGCTTACTTGGCTCCTCTTCCATTTCCAATATGATTTGTGGATCAACGATCTGCATTACTTGCTGTGGAAGACACATTTTTACGTAGCTATGGAGGTTTACATTGCCCGTAAACATGTTATTAGTTGGTCTTTTTCCTGTGAACATTTCCAAGAGTAACACTCCATAACTGTACATATCACCTTGCGTTGATACCGCCTCACCCATACCGTACTCTGCAATTTGAAATAGTGAAAAAAAATGCCCAAATTTTTTAATTTTAGTATGATTGTTGAACTAGTAAGTTGTATTTCTTTTGGTGAAAAATAAAATAAAATAAAATAAACACTTCAACATTTCAAAAGATAAATTTATCTCAAGGGTTAGTATCTATGTTCAGATATCATAGGCGTAGGACAATAGTTGATATAATTTGTTGTGGTTGCTAAACAAACAATTAGGCAAAGTAAAGGAAAGTCATCTCTAACATCATGAAAAGGAGCCTTGATTTCTTTATAATCTTGTTATTGGTTTATAGTTCACCGCAAAGTAAAAATATTGAAACTAAATAATATTTCTTGAAAATTCGCAAATGTTTTAGTTTTGGTATGATCATCAAACTAGTAAATTTGATCTATTTTGATAATAAAATAAAAAATAAAAAATCTTCAACATTTCAGAAGATAAAAATTATCTCAAGGGTTAATATCTATGTTCGAATACCATAGGCGTATACAATAGTTGATATAATTTCTTGTGGTTGCTAAACAAACAATTAGGCGAAGTCGGGGAAAGTGATCTCCAACATCACTAAAAGGAGGCTTGATTTCTATATAATCTCGTTATTGGTTTAGTTCACCGCAAAGTAAAAATAATGAAACTAAATAATATTTCTTAATCACTTTCAAAGTAAGAAATAATAAATCTAAACAATTACCTGGGGCAACATAGCCAATTGTTCCTCTAATCCCAATTGAACTTGATTGCTGATGATTCGATATTCCAATGGTTGCTGAAAAAATCTTTGCCAAGCCAAAATCACCAACATGGGCACACAAATCACCATCAAGAAGAATATTACTTGGCTTTAAATCACAATGAATGAAAGTCATTTCACAATGATTGTGAAGATAATCTATTGCTGAGGCCACATCAATGGCAATGTTTAGCCTTCGAACAAAGTTCAAGTTTTTTGGTTCCTGCTGTTTTGAAAGACTTGAGTGTAACCAGCTCTCTAGACTCCCATTTTCCATGAACTCGAAGACCAAAGCCTTGAAATCATTCCCTCTAAAATCAATGCTTGAGCAAGATGTGATTATCTTGACAAGATTTCGGTGGCGAATGTTCTTCAGTGCTTCACACTCTGTTACAAAACTCTTGTTTGCTCCACATTCATATAGGTTGAGTACCTTCACAGCAACAATTTGTTCACCAGAGTTGAGAATCCCTTTATAGACATAACCATATCCTCCCTCACCAATTAAGTTGGACGGAGAGAACCCATTTGTTGCTTGAAAAAGTTCTCCGTAAGAGAGTTGTGGATATTGGTTTTTCAAGTGTGAGGCTAAATTGACTTGCTGCCTCGACCTTCTGTTCCGATAAAGAATAGCTAGAATGCACAATGATAATAGAACAATAGTGAGAGTAACTATTAGAACTATTACTCTACGATTAAAAGGTCGTTTTCTTCCATTTAAAACTTCCATAGGGCATGCAGGCAATTGCAATAGTTTAATTCCTCCACAAAGCTTACTGTTTCCAACAACTGAGAAGGCACTAATATTTGTGAAAACTCCTTTGTTCGGAACTTCACCATCAAACATATTATAGGAAAGATTGAGATATTGAAAGAATGGAAACACCTCAAAAAATCTTGGAATCTGTCCAGACAAGTTGTTCATTGAAACATCCAATTCTTGAAGACCTCTCAATTGTCTGAAGGACATCGGAATTGTACCATTGAAAAGGTTACCATCCATGTAGAGCAATTCTAAGACTTCACAATTGCCAAGAGTAGCAGGGATTTCTCCAAATAATTTGTTTTTTGATACAAATAATTGACCCATATTTTTCAAATGACCGACTTCTTGTGGTAGTAGTCCTGTTAGGTCATTTTGACTTAAGGATAGAATAATGAGGGAAGTAAGGCCAAAGATTTGATATGGTATAGCTCCAGTGAGATGATTGTAATCGAGAAAAATGTTTTCTAGATGGGTGCAATTGCCTAAAGAAATAGGAATGCTTCCCTCAATCATATTTGTTGATAGGTAGAGAGCACCAAGCCTAGTCAGGTTTGTAATAGAGGATGGAATCTCTCCAGAAATGTTGTTTATATCAAGCTCGAGAGTTTCCAACATGGAGAGTTTTCCAATGGAATTTGGAATGCTACCAGTCAGCATGTTTTCACCTAGAAAAAGTTTTTGCAAATTTACAAGGTTCCCAATACCAAGAGGTATGCTTCCAGATATATAGTTGCCTGGTAGAGCGAACCAAGTGATCTTGGTGGAGAAATTTGCAATAGAATTGGGCAACAAACCTTTAAAATGATTTAGAGCCAAATCCAAAAGTCGGAGATTGGAACAATTGGCTAAAGAAGTGAGAAAGCTTGTTAATTCAATGCCTTGATTTGTCCCAAGTGAATTGTTATAAGCAGCTAAAAATTCTAAAGCATCAAGGGTTCCGAAATTCATAGGCATGGACCCAGTAAATGCATTGCTCCCAAAATTAATTTGCACAAGTCTCGTAGCATTGGCTATTGACGATGGAATTTGGCCATAAAATCGATTGCTTGCAAGTAAAAAAATTTTCAAATTTGGAAGGGCGAGGCCCAAATCCGGTGGGAGAATTCCATGCAGTAGGTTGACAGCGATAGAGATGAAATAGATTGATGAGATGTTATAAAGTGAAGTAGGAAACATACCGGACAAATTATTTCCCGACAGCTGAAGAAACTCCAACTTGGAAAGCTGCCCAAGTTCGATGGGAATGCTTCCGTCTAAATTATTGCGGGTTAGAGAAAGCGCACGTAGACTGGAAAGGTTCCCAATCGATTGTGGGATAGTTCCAGTGAGATTATTTATGGCAAAATTCAAATAAAAGAGCTTAGACAAAGAACCCAGCCCAGCAGGAATTTCACCTCTAAGATTGTTATTAATTACGTAGATGATTCTTAGGTCTGAACAACGAGTCAAACTGGCAGGAAATTCACCTTTGAAAGAGTTGTTGTTAAGAAAAAGATATTGCAGACGAAACAACCTGCCAATTTCTGGAGGGATTTCACCATTGAAACTGTTGTTACCAAGATCAATCGTCCTAAGGAAGGTGAGGTTCCCAATGTGAGGAGATACGAAACCCATCAATGCCAGAGATGAGAGGTTTAGGCTGGTGACACGCTGATGTTGACGGCCACATGACACTCCTTGCCAATTGCAAAAGTGAACGGAATTATTCCATGATCTGAAGACACTAAGTGGATCTCCTGGTATCAAATCTCTGATTGCAAGTAGAGCCTGATGGTCTGTCTGGTTTGTGAGAATGAAACTGGGGTCACCCTTGGCAGTGGTAATCAGTTCGAGAGAGTTCATGAAAAAGAAAATGAAACAAAGTACAGCCGATGTACTAAGTAGACAACTGAGAAAGGCTGAATTTGTTTGCTCCATTTGGTGTAAAAAATCGAATATTATTATGATGAGAAATGGAGCTGATCAACTTGTATACACCAATGGAGAGCCAAATATATGTATTTATAGATACAATTGGGATTTTCTTTTCTTTTCTTTTTTTTTATTTTTTATTTTTTTTTTTAGGTGAATTGCACCAATAGTCCCTGTAATTTGAGACTTGTGTTATTTTAATACCTGATCTTTTAATTGTGATATATTTGACTATTAATTTTGAATCTCATTCCAAAGAAGGACAATTGAAGACACATTTATACCATTTCAAGGGCAACATCATCAATTTGATAAAATATAAACTAATTTGAAAAAAAATAAATGTCAAAAAATTATTTTTAAATTTTTTAAAGTTATTTATACAAAGATAAAATTATATAAAAATAATAAATCTTTTACATTTTTATTTTTTTACAAAATTAATTTTTAGTATGTGTTTGGATGATGATCATATAATAGGTGGCTTTTTTTGTTAATGTTTTTGGATGGTTATCGTATAATAGATGGTTGTATATTTTTGGATGGTTATAATGTAACGGATAGTTATTAGGCTTTTAATGTGTAATCAATATGTTTAATATATGAAATGCTTTTAGTTTTGAATTTTTTGATTTGATGGATTGGTTTAATAATGATATTAAAATTGTCGCCATGTTTGACTTTTGAAAAAATTGAAGCTAATTTAACGAAAATAAATATAAAAAAATATTTCTGCCCTCCCAAAAGATAAAATTATATAAAAATGATTTATTTTTATTTTTTTTTTTCACTAATTCAATTTTTAGTTTCTTAGAAAAAATTTCTGAAAATAGATTCTGAAAATCAAACCAAACCAAATAGAACTTTATAATCAAAAAAGTTCCAACATTATTCATTAAAAAAAAAGGTCATTACATTTTAAACAACATACAAGTTAATCAATCAAAAATAAGTTGTATGACGATTTTGCCATTGAAATGGACCATTTGGAAAGGAAACATCTTAATTGATTTTGTTTATAATAAGATTTAAAATTCAGAGTCAAATGTATCATAATTGAAAAGTCAAAGACCAAAATGACACAAACCCAAACTATAGGGACTTTTAATGTAATTTGCCCTTTCTTTTAAAAAAATTCTTTTCTAATGCTGTAAATTGTTAATGAAGCCATTGTGTTAGTTGATAATATCTAGTAAATAAAAGTATGTATAGTTTTTTTTTTTTTTTTTAAATTAAAAATAAAAAGAAGTGGACAAGAAATTATTTGTTTGGACAAGTCAAGAAATTAAAAATAATTGTTTGTCATCAATGTTATCTATCCCAATTTGATTTCATGTATTTTGAAAGAGTTTTGAATAATGTACAAAACACAGAAGATTGAGATAGATAAAATTGATTTTCATGTTTGTAAACTCAATCTTTTGTGTTTTGTTCATTATTCAAAACTCTTTCAAAATACATGAAATCAAATTGCTCTAAAATGAATGGCATAGTCTATACTTGTTTGCTACACATAGTAATTTTTAAGATTATTAATAATCGGCATATGAACATATAAAGTCATAAAACTCAGAATATGGTTCAGTAGAGATTAATCTTTTGATCGGGTAAGCGGGGTGCTTAATTAGTGACTTTCCCCTCTCATACCTAAGGTTCCAAACTTAGACATTTTTTGTTATGACGAACAGTGGTTTTGACACGAGTCACAGGTTTCCTAGTTTTTCTAAAAGATTAGGTGGCGACTCTGAGATCTGGTAATACAGTCCATTTCTGGCAAATGTTTTGCAATAAAATAGATTTTTGATAAAAGTTATCGGATTTGGACTCTCATCTATGTTTCACATTGCACTCGTGAAACTAGATCAAAGAAATCAAGAGTTCGAACTGTTTAGCATGCTTAGGTACCCTAGGTATGCAATAGATTTATGAATAAATGCCCCAATAATTTATGTTATGTCTTGACCCGTCTAATTATGTCCCTATTTATTTATTTTAATATGAATTAGGTCCCGAACAACAATTTGCCAAGCTTGGGCCCATCATGAATAATTTATATTACGTACTTGACCCGTTTAATTAGGTATCTATTTATATAATTTCAAGCTCTGAATATTTTTTATAATTGTTCCTATATTTTAATTTGAATGAGTTCTCTATTGTTGTTCAGAAGGACGTTATTAACCTATTGTTGTTGGACCATATGCTAAAGTTTGAAAGTTGTGGAGAGATTTTTTTAAATTTTTTTATGTGATTATTAGATCATTGGTGCAAAGACAAAAAAGAATTGAGGGAAGAAATTTTTTTTAAAAAAAATGGTAAAGCTAATCGCGTGAACACCTTTCCTGTACATTGCCAGCGACTCAAACAATAAATTTGACATTGTCCAAACAAGTCTAAAGAAATAAAACTTGACATAGTCCAACAAGTTTAAAGAAATAAAAACCCATATTTTAGTCCCAACAAATCCAACGAAAATGGTCCAAACAAGTCTAAAGAATTTTCTTTAACAATGCTTTCATTTTCATTTTTCCTACCGAATCAACTGATTACTTGAGTTGGCTACTCTGGGACATTTTTATTTAGGAGTCGTAGCAGTTAATCTTTACAAAACTTGAATATTGAATATTTTTTTTCTCTTTATGAGAGTTGCATTTAGTTGTTTATTTCTTTTCGTTATATCTTATACCTATGCATTGTTAGACAATAAGTGTTTAGCTTGCAACAATTATTTTTATATTTATAATTCATTTTCTACAGATACCAACAAAAAAAAAAAAAAAAAAAAAATCAAAGTTCGGATCAATTTCCTCATTTCATTTTCAAATTTGTTTTTTCCATTACCTTAACAAATTTGAGATACAAGCATAGTCTTAAGAGTTGTTTGGGAACATCTTAAGAAATCATATTTTTTTTACTAAAAAAAAAAAGCAAAAAATTAAAAGGTCAAAAAACTTGTTTGTCATCAATTTAAAAAATCAAATGTCACAACAATATTTTCACTCATAAAAAAATAATCAACCATTTTTTCCATTCGTATTTTTTTCTTATTTTTATATTCTTAGTGAGATATTTTAATATTTTAATTATTTTTTAAATTGACCTAGTCTAATATACTTAAAAATTAAAATATTTGTGAAGGAATTAAAAAACATCAATAAATAGAAACAGAAAATTATTGAATATTTGTTTTTATATATTTTTTCATAAATTTTGTATTTTTAAAATCTCAAAAATTATATTGGAAAACTCTAAAATCAAATAAAGGAATTAACTTCTTTTAGTTTTTAAGAATACTAAAAAATGGAATTAGACTATACGGTGGCAAAAGAAAGAAATCGTTCGAAACAACACTTCACATTCTGACATTGTTTGGGAATGTGAGATTTCTTTCAAAAGTTAAAAAGTAAATACAAGTTATTAAATTATTTTCTCTATTATATATATATAGATATTTATTTTTTTCGAACAAAGTTAAAAAAAAATTACTAAAAAAGCCGATCTCACTTTGCATAACTTTTTAGTGAGATAACCATTTATTATATATTCATTTTTTTTTTTCTTTCCTCATTGAAATTATGATTCCCAACTTCTCTTAATATTAAAAATTCGCCATTTTGCTGGATTGAATGTTTGCCGTACATGTAATCTATTTGATAAAATTTATAATTAACCAAATATGAGATTGTGAGTCCATGGACTAACACTCTCAATCCCATACTATAATTCTACTAATCAAACATGTCTTAATGGTATTTTAATCCTAGTTTTAATGAAGGTGATAATTGTTTAATTGACTGTAAAGCTGTAATTAGTAGTTAAATACGGATGTTTAAAAAACAAATAAAAATGTAGAAGATGTTTTTTAGCTGAATCTTGAGAAAACAAGACCTTTCTTTTTTTTTTTTTTGTTTCCGTTTCTGTTTTTTGGTTAGTTAAAGGATAACAAGAAACAAAAGAGGGTATTTTCAATTTTTTTTAGTTAATTAGAAAAATAACCAAAAAAGAATAAAAAGCAGAGGATATTTTTGATAATTTTTTTGAGACTGTTGACATTGGGGCGTTTATTGTGCGTGAAGCACAACATTCACGGTTGTGCGTGCGTTGTGGCCTAATTGAAGTTTTATTTTAATAATCTGAATCGTTTATTTTTAGAGTATATCGCGTAAAATAAATATGTAAAAGAATCAAATTGATTAGATATTGATAGCTCACTCATCAAAACAAGTGTATCGAAAAAAATGAATGGCAAGAATTATTTTAAACATAAAACTAAATACAAATATAATTTGATGAAATGTTTAATGATATTGAGAATGACATGTGTTAATTTAAATATAAAATTAAATACAAATGTAATTTGATAAAAGAGTTATTGCTATTCGATTAATTTGAATTTTACAAGTTTAATCTACACGATATATTTTTAAAAATAAATTTGGACTATTTCGCTTCACATATAGCAACCACTCAAAATCCGTGCTTGTCATAGTGGAACAGTTCAATGAACAAGTGAACAAGTTAGTCCAAGGGAATTGTGTTCCTTTTTTCACCACTTGACTACATTAATTTACTTGGAAAAACCAATGCATACGTTATTCAGCTCAACCACTAATTTTATAGTCAAGATTGTAATCAAAGTATTGCCAAAGACATCTCCCATTCTTTCTCAATCCTCCATTTATCTGTATCAAAAATAGAGTAAATTACACTTACACCCCCATGAGATTTGGATTTAATACATGTCACCCCTTGATATTTGGGAAATTACACTAGCCCCCGTCACTGTAATTATTTAGACATAATGAAGATATTGAACTCATGCACTTTCTTTTTTCTTGATTTGTTTTACTTTCTCTATTTTTTCCCCCCTTTCCTTTGCTTTACTTTTTTTAAAAAAATATAATTTCTTCTGTTGTTATTTTTTATATAAGAATGGGATATGTGAAATGAGACTATTAACCACAGGGGTGAAAATGTAATTTTCAAAATGTCAGGGAGTGAGATGTAATTGGACCAAACCTTAAGGAGTGTCAGTGTAATTTACCCAAAAAAATATTTTCTTATATTTAATTATAATTTTAAAATTAATATATTAATAATTGTATTACAGTAGTGGTGGTGAGATAGGGGATGGCTCGCCCCACCTGCGCAATCTAACTTGGTATTTTTTAGACTTAAAAAAAATACAATTTTAATTTTTAAAAATTGTATTTTTTTTGTATAGAGGAATTAACTTCTTTTAGTTTTTGAAAATACTAAAAAAAAATTGGATTAAACTATACAGTGGAATGTCTATCGTACATATAATCTATTTAATAAAATTTACAATCAAATATGGGATTTTTAGTTTATGGACTAACACTCACAATCCTATACTATAATCATATTAATCAAACATAACCTAATGGTATTTTAATCCTAGTTTCAATGAAGGTGATAATTGTCTAAATGACGGTAACGCTGTATTTAGTAGTTAAATACGGATGTTTAAAAAACAAATAGAAATGTAGAAGATGTTTTTTTAGCTGAATCTTCAGAAAACAAGACCTTTTTTTTTTTTTTTGCCCTTTTTTGTTTTTTTGGTTAGTTAAAGGATAACAAGAAACAAAAGAGGGCATTTTCAAAAAAAAAAAAAAATTGGTTAATTAGAAATTTAACCAGAAAATAATAAAAATAGAGGATATTTTTGATAATTTGTTTGAGACTATCGACATTGGGGTGTTTGTTGTGCGTGAAGCACAACATTCATTGTTGTGTGTGCATTGTGGCCTAATTCAAGTTTTATTTTGATAATTTGAATCGTTTATTTTTAGAGTATATCGTGTAAAATAAATCTATAAAAAATTAAATTGATTATATATTGGTAGCTCACTCATCAAAACATGTGTATCGGAAAAAATGAATGGTAAGAATTATATTAAACATAAAACTAAATACAAATATAATTTGATGAAAGGTTTTGAAAATTCTAGTTTTATTAAAAACTCCTTTCAAAAATTTAGATTCGTCATGTGATAAGTGACTAACGATTTAGGTAATCCAAATTAAAAAATCATACAACCATGATCAAAGTAGATAAGAGAGATTAAGAGGAAATTAATTCACAACACAAAATATTTTTTACGTGGAAAAATCACAATTAGAATCCATCAACTTGTGATAAAAAACCACAGGTCCTTGGCCAGTTGAAAAATCCACTTTGAAATAAAATATTACAAGAGATATCTTACAAAGGCTACTCTGGACACATGCATTTGCTCAACCTACGAGTAACACTTCTTCATCCATTGGATCTCTACAATAGTTGTCGAATGGCCACGACGCCAAATGATTTCGGAATCTACCGAAATCTACAATCTTGGAATCCACCAAGACGATTGTCGAATCACCACAACGCCAATGACTCTAGAATCCACCAAAGTCTACTATCTTAGAATCCACCAAGAAGGTTCATAGTTGAAAGGTGTGAAAGGACTTGTGCAGCTTGATGATGAACTTGAAGCACTGATGAGCTAAATAATCATCAAGCGAATATGAGAGTGTTACAAATGAAACATCACTACAAAGTTCACTCTCAAAAACAAAATCTCTATACAAAATTGATCTCACTTAGAAAAACAATCTCTCAAAATACAAAAATATTCAGAAAAGCTTGAGAGAAAGTATTCAGAAAATTAAGTGTGAGGGATGCAAGCCTCCTTCGCGGGATGCAAACAAAACTTCTGGGAACATGATTTGGTCGCGGCTTGGTCGCGAGCGCCAATGAGCACATCGCCAGCGCGATGGTCCTGTTCGTGGGCGCGAACAGCCATGCATGCTGAGCTACTTTTGCAGGCTTTTTGCTCCATTTTCTTCTACATTTTCACTTTGTCACCTAATCCTGCGGACAACCAACCACCCTACAACCTTTTTTTGCTCTTCTTTTTACACAAGATTTTTTTTTAGAAAATCATGACCAATCTTGTGCCAAATTTTTCAATAAAAACAACAATTTGATTAGCTCAAGAAAGATGGTTACACAAATTCAAATTGATTGTTTCAAGATAGAACATGCAAAATCAGTCCAAGATATTAGCCATGTTTTGTCAACCTTTTCCAACCAAAATCTCAAGTTGATTATTTCAAGAAAGATCAAGATTCAGTTTTGAGGCATGCTTTTGACAAATTGCTCCACAAAATCTCAAATTGATTATATTTAAAATAAATATTGTAAAATCAATAATCAATAGAGAATAATAGGCACATATTTTGTGAAGAGAGAAATTTGCCAAACAAATAAAAATCCAAACAGTTTAATGATATCTAAGAATGACAAGTGTCATTTTAAAAATATAAAATTAAGGGCAAATTACATTAATGGTCTTTATAGTTTGGGATTTGTGTCACTTTGGTCCGTAACCTTTCAATTGTGATATATTTGACCAAGAATTTTGATTCTCGTTCCAAATAAGGACAATTGAAGACATTGTTATTCCATTTGAAGGGCAAAGTCGTCATACAATTTATTTTGTGTTGGTTAACTTATATCTTGTTTGAAATATAATGGCATTTATTTAATGAATAATATCGAAACTTTTTTTGTTATAAAGTTATGTTTAGTTTGGTTTTCAGAATCTATTTTTAGAAAAAAAAATTCTAAAACACTAAAATTTAAATTGGTGAAAAAAAAATTAAAAACACATCTTTTTTATATAATTTTATCTTTTGGAATGGTAGAAATAATTTTTTAAAATAAATTTTATTGATATTTATTTTCGTTCAATTAATTTTTATTTTTTCAAAAGTCAAATATGACGGCAACTTTGATGTCATTATTAAACCAATCAATTAAATCAAAAAATTCAAAACTAAAAATATTTCATATATTAAACATACCGATTATACCTTAAAAAGCCAAATAACCATCTATTACATGATAACCATCCAAAAATATCAGCAAAAACAATCACCTATTATCATCATCCAAACACATACAAAAAATTAATTTGGTAAAAAAATAAAAATAAAATAAAAATGTAAAAAAATTATCATCTTTATATAATTTTAGTAGAAATAATTTTTTAACATTTATTTTTGTCAAACTAATTTATATTTTATCAAATTGACGACTTTGCCCTTGAAATGGAGTGACAATATCTTCAATTGTCTTTATTTGGAACGAGATTCAAAATTTAGCGTCAAATGTATCACAATTAAAAGGTCAATGACCAAAATGATACAAGTTCCAAACTACAGGAACCTTTAATATAATTGGCCCTAAACTTAAATACAAATGTAATTTGATAAAAGAGTTATCAATATCCGATCAATTTAGTTTTTTACAACTTTGATCTACACGATATATTTTAAAACATAAATAATTCAGATAATCAAAATAAAACCCAAATGCCATGTTTGTTTGGGCGGTTTGGATTAGGTTGGATTAGCATTCCCATGACTAATAGTCTTAGAACTACGAATCCCTTTGAATTGTGTATCTTATCCTGTGTTTGGATTGAGTTAGGATTATAAAGAGAAACTAATAATCCAGACTTTAGCTTAGTCCTTCAATTTATATCCCATCACCCTCTGTGGGATTGAATAGTCCATCAGATGCGGGATACCATATCCGGATGGATTGTTAATCCGTATTTCAATTGTTTAACCAAATATCAGATTAATAATTTTATTAGGTTATTAATCTAATCCCAAATTCATGTCCACTTAAATAAACATGGCCAAAATGAACTTTGACTACTTTGCTTCACGGACAACAACCACACCAAATTCGTGCTTGTCATAGTGGAACAGTTCAATAGTCCAAAGGAATTGTGTTCCTTTCTTCAGCACTTGACTACATTAATTTTATATGAAAAAATCAATGCATACGTTATTTAGCTCAACCACTAATTTTATAGTCAAGATTGCAACCAAAGTATTGCCAAAGATATCTTCCATTCTTTCTCAATTCTTCATTTACCTGTATAAAAATATTTTTTTTATATTTAATTTAATTTTAAAATTAATATATTAATAATTGTATTACTAATGAAGTAGTGGTGGTGGGATAGGGGATGGCTCGTCCCACCTGCCCAATCTTACTTGATATTTTAAGCCTTCGTTTGGGAAGTGGGTTGATTTTTTGACTTTTTGACTTTTTTGGCTATTTTAGTCTGGGACTAAAAAGCCTAGTTTGGAAAGGACTTTTTGACTTTTTTGACTTTTTGGTGATGTGTCTTGCTGTTAAATTACCAAACTGCCCT
The DNA here is from genome assembly GCA_036172215.1 of Camellia granthamiana. Lineage (NCBI taxonomy): Eukaryota > Viridiplantae > Streptophyta > Magnoliopsida > Ericales > Theaceae > Camellia > Camellia granthamiana. The sequence goes on along the minus strand of CM069913.1, from coordinate 26,394,371 downwards.
TTATTAACAAGTTGTACCTGTGAGGCAATGCAAGTGGTCCTCCACGTCAGCCTCCGTGGAGGACCGAATTTGGATTTTTTTTTCTTTTTTTTTTTTAATTTTATTTTAAATAATTTAAATAATGTTAATATTGGATAATTTAAAAAAATAAAGTTCAATTTAAATAATTTAAAATATTAATATTTTTAATTTAAAAACAACTCTACACTCAAATCGTAACCAAACACATAAAACGAAACTTAATTAATTTTTAATTTTAATTTTATTTTAATTTTAATTTTATTTTAAATATTTAAATAATGTAAATAATCTAAAAAATTTACGTTGGCAAAATTTTAAAATAAATATTCAAAAACAACTCTAAATCGTAAAAATTTAAATAATTTAAATATTCAAAAAATAATTTTAACAAAAAAATTTAAATAATTTAAATATTCAAAAAAATTAAAGTTTTTAAGTTTAAATATTTATTTGTAAATTACGTAGCGAATGGTAATTTAAGTTTTTATATATTTTTTTTGAAATGTTTTTGAATGAGCCATATTTTTAGATGAGTTTTTTTTTTTTTTTTTTTTAATTTACGTTTTTGTCAATGTTTTTGGCTTGTACACATTAATTAATTTATTTTTTGTTTTCAAAAATATTTTTTCATGTGTTTTCATTATTTTTAAATTATGTGGCAACTGCTATTTTATGTTTTTAATTTTTTATTCTTTATTTTTTATTTTGTTTGGTTTTTTGGAAAAACGTTTTTTCATGTCATTCATTTAAAATGATGTCAAAAATTATGGGTTGTTTTGGGAAGTTGGTAAAAAGTTGGCTTTTGGCTTTTTATGAAGTTTTTTGGCTTTTTTGAAAGTGATTTGGGAAGTTGGTAAAAAGCTGGCTTTTTTATTTTTGATTTAATATTTTTGAAAAATGTCACATCACTCCAAAATTACCAAAATATCCCTACTTAACATTTAGTTTTTACTTTTTCAGTTTTTTTCTCAATGGCCCAAACGGTAATTTCAAGCTGGCGTTTTCAGAAGTTGCCAAATGCAGTTCCTAGCGTTTTGGGCAGCTGGCTTTTTTGGAGCATGGACCCAAAACGTGGCGTTTTGGGTTGCTTCCCAAAACGGCACTATATATTGCAGTGGCACATGATAAAAAATGATGTCTGTTTTTTCATGTGTTTTTTTATTTTGATTTTTAAAAGTAATTTTTTTTCCATTTTCATTGAAATGATAAAAAGTGAGGTTTTATTTTATTGTCCTGTATACTTCAAATAATTTAATTTTCACTTAATTTTAATTCTAATTTTATTTTAATTTTATTTTAAACATTTAAATAATGTAAATAATCTAAAAAAATTAATAAGTAAAAATTTAAAATAAATATTCAAAAAATTTAAAGCATAAAAATTTAAATAATTTAAATATTCAAAAAATTATTTTAACAAAAAAAATTAAATAATTTAAATATTCAAAAAAATTTAATAATTTTTTATGTTAATATTTTAAATTTAAAAACAACTCTACACTCAAAGTGTAACTAAACATATAAAATAAAACTCAATTAATAAATTATTTTTAAAACTCATAACCAAACACATAACTTGAAATTTCATACTACTTTCAGAAGTCTACACTGAAATCATAACTAAATATATAACAATATTTAAAACTATTTTTATGAAATAGAGTTTGAATTTATTTTTACAAAATATTTGAACAAAAAACAAAAAAAAAATTTAAATTTTGTGGGTGCTGACGCATGCCCCTCTTTTAATGGGAAAATGTTTTTTTTTTTTTTTTTACTTTTTCTGGGTGCTGAGCTGACGCATACCCATACAAATTTCATGGGGGTAGTCTCGTAAATCTACAAATGGAACCTGTGTTGCCAAGACCATCATTTGTTTTTGTCCGCATGTGGCTAGAAAAGTCACTTTTGTCCGCTTGTGGCTATTTCAGCCCGGTTTTGCCTTTCCAAACAGAGGCTAAAGAATTTTTTAAAATTACTAAAAAGTTGAATTAAACTACACGGCGGCAAGAGAAAGTCAATATAAAAATATATATATATATATACATATTTGTATACAGTGGAACAGTTCAATGACTTGTTCATTTCTTACAACAAAATATATATATATATATATACAGTGGAACAATTCAATGAACAAGTGAAAAGGGAATTGTGTTCCTTTCTTCACCACTTGACTACATTAATTTTACTTGGAAAAATCAATGCGTACGTTATTCAGCTCAATCACTAATTTTATAGTCAAGATTGCAAACGAAGTATTGCCAAAGACATCTCCCATTCTTTCTCAACAATAATGTTATATGTATTAATTTATGTACTAACTAGTATACGAACAAATGATATGACATAATTTTAGAAGTTTTGGATATTTGTAATTTGTATAATAGATGATGTCAGTAATAATTACATAACACTAATTTGTACACTAGTGTGTATATTAATTGGTGTATGTAGCACCGCCACTTTCTCAATCCTCCATTTATCTATATAAAAAATATTTTCTTATGTTTAAATATAATTTTAAAATTAATATATTAATAATTGTATTACTAATGGAAGCAGTGGTGGTGGCATAGGGGATGGCTTGGCCCACCTGCCCAATCTTACTTGATATTTTTAAGACTTAAAAACAAATATATATATATATATATATTGTAATTTTATTTATTTATTTATAGGGGACTTAATTTCTTTTAGTTTTTAAAAATACTAAAAAATTGAATTAAACTACACGGCAGTAAGAGAAAGAAATCATTCACAACAGCACTTCACATTGTGGCGTTGTTGGAGAATGTGAGATTTCTACCAAAAGTTAAAAATTCAATGCAAGTTATTAATTCATTTTCTTTCTTTATTTATTTTATATATATATACATACCTATATATTTTGTACAAAGTTAAAAAAATTACTAAAAAAGCCGATCTCACTTTGTATAACTTTTTAGTGAGATAACTATTTATTATATATTCATTTTTTTCTTTTATAAATGAAATTGTGATCCTCAGTTCTTTTCAAATTAAAAATTCACCAATTTTGTTGGATTGAATGTCTACCGTATATATAATCTGTTTAATAAAATTTACAATAAAAAATAAGATTGTGAGCCTATGGACCAACACTCTCAATCCTATACTATAATCCTTCTAATCAAACATATCCTAATAGTATTTTAATCCTAGTTTTAATGAAGGTGATAATTGTCTAATTGACAGTAAAGCTGTAATTAGTAGTTAAATACGGATGTTTAAAAAACAAATAGAAATGTAGAAGATGTTTTTTTAGCTGAATCCTCAAAAAACAAGACCTTTTTTTCTTTTCTTTTTTTCTTTTCTGTTTTTTGGTTAGTTAAAGGATAGCAAGAAACAAAAGAGGGTATTTTCAATTTTTTTTGGTTAATTAGAAAAATACCCAGAAAAGAATAAAAACCAGAGGATATTTTTGATAATTTGTTTGAGCCTGTCGACATTGGGGTGTTTAAGTGGCCTAATTCAAGTTTTATTTTGATGAACGAAATCATTCATTTTTAGAGTATATTGTGTAAAATAAATCTGTAAAAAAACAAATTAATTAGATATTGGTTGCTCACTCATCACATGTGTATCGAAAAAAAATGAATTGCAAGAATTATTTTAAACATAAAACTAAATACAAATATAATTTGATGAAAGGTTTAATGATTTCTGAGAATGACAAGTGTTATTTTAAATATAAAATTAAATACAAATATGATTTGATAAAAGAGTTATCTATATCCAATCAATTTAATTATTTACAAATTTAATCTACATAATATATTTTAAAATAAAAATAATTCAACTTATCGAAATAGAACCCATAATGAACTTGGACTACTTTGCTTCGTGGATACCAACCACTCCAAATCTGTGCTTGTCACATTGGAATAGTTCAATGAACAAGTGAACAAGTTAGTTCAAGGGAATTGTGTTCCTTTCTTCACCACTTAATTTTAATAGATCCTAATAATTGGATTTAATTTTTATTAAATCCTATTGAAAGTCATTCTTAATAAAATCGTCGTTAAAAATAATTTTTTGTGATAATTTTTTACATTTGTAGTTAAAAATTGATAATTAGTGACTTTTTTTGCCATTGTTTTTATAAATTGTCGCTAAAACTTACAATTAGCGATTTTTTATGTGGTCGATTTTTCAAACTGTCGCTAAAAGTTAAAAATTAGTGACATTTTTTGTGACAATTTTGTTAAGCTGTCACTAATACTTATAATTAGTGATTTTTTTGTGGCAAAATTTTCAAACTGTTACTGAAAATTAACACTTAGTGAAATTTTTTAATAATGTTTGATAAAAAACGTTATTAATTATCATAAAATCTATTAAATAATAAATCTACTAATCAAAACTTACACGTAAGTTTTACTTAATTTTATTTGAAAAAACCAATACATACGTTATTCAGCTCAATCACTAATTTTATAGTCAAGATTGCAATCAACATATTGCCAAAGACATTCCCATTCTTTCTCAATCCTCCATTTATCTGTATAAAAAATATTTTCTTGTATTTAATTATAATTTTAAAATTAACATATTAATAATTGTATTACTAATGGAAGTAGTGGTTGTGCGATAGGAGATGACCCGTCGTACTTGTTCAATCTAACTTGATATTTTTAAGGAGCCAAGAGCCCCTCTTTGCACTTCCTCCTTGTATTTCTTATTTGCAAAGTCATTGGATCCACTTTTAGGTTCAATTTTAATAATTCGAACCGTTTATATTTTAAGATTTGTTCAGTATATCATACCTGTAAAAAATCAAGTTGATCGGATATCAGAAAGCATGTGTTCGGAAAACTGTTTATTAAATTTTTAAAAAAAATAGTTTTTAGTTCGATTTTTCCGAACACATACTTTCTGATATCCAATCAATTTGATTTTTTACAAACTGAATAAATCTTAAAATATGAATGATTTGAATTATCAAAATTGAGCCTAAAAGTAGGTCCAATAACCCTGCAAGTAAGAAATGATGCAAGGAGGGAATCCTTGCTCATTTTTAAGACTTAAAAAAATGTATTTATACTATAACGTCGGACATGTCACTGAAAAGCTGTCCATGAGTTAAGAGGGCCCTTTGAAGTATATTTCAATGGAAATTAAATTCTCATAGGGACCATAAGGAATATATTTTCACGGATTTTAAATTCTTATAGTATCGTATTATATATAGGAAAAATTGATCTAACATCTCTCTTTATCTTTTAATAATAGAAAAGGTTCATAATAATTTTTTTTTGTAACTTAAGATCTTCACCCATACCTATATACCCCACACCCTCTCTCTCTCTCTCTCTCTCTCTCTCTCTATATATATATATGTATATATCTATACATATATCAAATCTCTATTCCTCTCTCTTTCTCCCTTCCATCTCTGTATTCTCTCTCTCTCTCTCTTTGTATATATATATATATATACATATATCAAGTTTCTATACTTTAATTGGGAAAAATTTTGCGTTTATCCCAATCAAGGTGTCCGTTGCCTTTTGCAATCAACTAATTGTGACCACTAATATAAAATACTATAGAAGTTGAAGGCTCCAAAAGGCAACTAAGGACACTTGTTATTAAAGATCAACACATACCTTGGTAGAGATTAATACTGCATTCTCACAAATATTAGACATGATTACAAACATTGTGTGTAGGGAGATTGTAAAAATAAAACTAGATGGTGATAATGATGTAAAGTTTAAAAATAGAACCCAATGGAAATAGAAATGACTTAGATCTAGACGGTACTGTTCTGCATCAATTTCATCATTTTTCATTTGTTTGTTTACAGTTTATATTTTTCCAATTTTTTGAAATGAAAGTGATGAAAAATTTGAAAACAAAGTTGGTCCTAAAAAAGCAATAGAGAGGAGAAAGTGAGATTGTGAAAATAGAACTTTATGGTGCATCGATGATAGTGTGTTGGATTGGAACACACTGTCCTAATGGCAATATTATGCCTTGGATGCTTGATGAATTGAGAAAAACACATGCTACTGAACCATGTCAAGATGTAAGGAATTTTTTATACAAGGATTAGTTAAAACTCTTGACATAATTTTCTCTGACAAGAGTTCTTGAGATGAATTTTTCTGGCATTACAATTTTCTCTGAACACATTGGATTCACTTTACTTTATGTGCTTGTTTGATCTTGTTGAAGCTAGCAATTTGGTTGAGATGAATTTCCCTGCAGTTTTCTTGTCATTAGTGCTTTGAATGAGACCGGAGAAAATTGTTTGTGAGTAGCTCAATTTTCTCTGATTTGTTTAAAACACAAAGAAAATTGTGAGCAAATCAGACAAAATTAGTCAAAATATAGAAAATTTTGTGAGCAAACTAAAAAAATTCAAACCAGAGAAATTTAAAAATACTGAGAAAATTTGAAAACACAGAGAAATTGAGCAAATTAGAGAAATTTTGATCCAGAGAAATTTCAAAACACAAAAAAACAAAAAAACAAAATTAAAAATTTCTCTATGTTTCGAAATTTCTCTGTAGAAATTTGAGAGACCCCAACCACTATGAAAATATTTCATGTTATTTATGCTATAAAATCTTAATATAAGGGATCTTAAAATTTTTTTTCCATTTTTTAATATTTTAAGCAATTTTTTTTTAATCATTATTAATAAAATGATATCGTGATATTTATTATATCAATAAGGTTACACCCACCATATTTTTACATGATATCTAATGTGTAACATACACAATGGTTGTTGTAATGATATCCATATAAATCTTATTCATATTCATAATCAACTCTTGGTGATCAAAATCTCGATCCGAATCGTAAGATCTTGCGATTATAGGATCTTAATTGAACTAAACGATCCAGATCACACTAAGATTTTAAATTTAATAAGATCTTAAAGCGACTATGATCCTATTCATAAAATCGTGTAGAATCGCATATGATTCTTGAGGGTGTTGATTTTTTGACCTCACAACCAAATAGGGAACCTAGCTGGAGAGCACGCAACAGAATATATTAAACCAAAGACTTGCCAACAAGAAAACAAAAATGCCACGGTGGCTCGTACACCCGAGGGCACTCCGACGATCAAGTCAGTCAACTTATCTTTCAAAGATATCTAATCAAGTATACAACTCACAATCAAAAAGTATACCTTAGACCCACGGGATGATCAATGTCTAACTTCCTGTAGAAGTCTTACTTCACAGGATTCTACCCTTTACAAGGATATCAATTATCCAAGACTCCTCCTATTTAGATTAGGATCAACTCTCTTTAGAGTACATCCTTACCCAAATAGGTAGTCCTACATCATTTAGGACTCTGGTCCTCTATTCGAATATCTCGGATTTCGACATTACCGCACTATATCTTGACAATATCATAACAACCTCAGCATCGTGGCTCGCCCACGTGACACCTCGTCCACGTGGCGAGACCCTAAAAATGCGTCCCCACAATCCCAATTCTACTACGATCCAGATCCCACAAATTTTTTTGTTGTTATTTATTTATTATATGTATGTTTGTATGTGTATATTTATATTTATATTTAAAATTTGAATATAAATTCATTTTTCAAACGTCCCTTCTAATTTTTGTTAATATAAAAAATACATTATATTAAATTTATCATTTTTCTTTAACTTTCTTAAAATTATGTAACATACATTATTATTATTTATAATTTTTCATTTTATTTTTTATTAAAAGTAAAATCCAATGATGCTCGATCCGATCTATGAGTCCCTCTCAACGATCTTACCTAGGATCCCGATTTTAACAATCTTGATTCAACCATTAATAATTATATGCGTACTAAACATATAAACATATGATAAACATAGAATTATTCATTTTTTTAATAAAAAAATTGATAAATATATTTTTTGAAACAATTTATGAAAACCTGTCAAAAGTTCTATATAATACTACATAATTCTTAAAAAAAATTCAAGGTTAAGTGGGTTCAATTGAACCCACTGCTACATGCATAGCTCCGCCCATGGAGAGAATTACAAGTATTTGACCATGCCACGACCCTTCACGCTAAGTTTTGTAGCTTGAAGCTGCTTCTTTTTTGGAGCTTTCAACTGTTGCAACTTCTTTTGCATCTCTCAACAAACAAAGGAAGCAAGTGCACTGCTCAGAGCTTGTCTATAAAAAAATAATATTAATACCTCAAAAATATGCCCACACACACACGTCTAAACACACAAAGATGCGTACAGAGCCACAGCAAGCATGACCCAAGAAAAAACAAGCCAATGTGAGTCCACTTAACACAGCCAAAGTTATTACGAGAAGGCATCTTCTGCTTCAGCAGGTAAATGGGCATGGCTCAGGTTTGACCTGACTTTCAAACCGCCTTCAGTTGGCTGGCGGGGTTAAGAAAGTGGCCAAAAGAAGTTATTTCTTCTAAAGGTGAAAAGTTTTCCTTTCTCTATTTTGTCCCCTCATTAAAACTTTTCAAAAATATCTGACCCTCCATTTCAGGTGGGTGCCCAAAAATAGGACAAGTGTGACATATCCATAACCATAATGTGGCCAGTGAAAAGAATTAAAATCTATATATATATTAAGACATGGCCAGACGTGTGTCCGACACATGTCAACTACATGTGTCCATGTCTGCTCCATAGAACGTATTTGTGCTTCTTAGTTATAGACACAGCAAAAACACACTGCCAAAAACAGGTTAAAATGCAGTGGACATGGTATGATAACTATTTTGTTTTATAACAAAATAACATAGTAATCAAGTAAAACTATGAGTAGTAAGTACGATTTTTTTTTTTTTTGATAAATATGAGTAGATGCATGACTTGGTGTTCAAATATACTAGTACCAGAAATAAATAAAGGCTGCTAGCCAGACTAATTACTAAAATCAGCTACTACTGTGAAACGGAATTCAATATAAGGTTCTCGCTTATTCAATGAAACACCATTTTATCACCAGCTTTGTGAGCTCGAACAGAGTAACAGTGCATGGTTGAGTTGTGAAACTAGCTCTTTCTCTCTCCTTGTTCTGCTCTTTGGTCTCCTCCTTCCTAAAAAAGGGCCTAGGACTCTTCTGCTCTTATTTGGTTCATTGAAATAAGATGGAATGAAATGATCATTCTTTAAATTTGCCTGTAAAATGATCAGTCCCATACAATGTTAAATGACAATTTCATATGCAATACATTTTTCATTATTTTTTCCATCAACCAAACATGAGAATGAATATTTTGATCGAATAACTAATCAATTTCATTCCAGTGCACCAAACACTATCTTCTAATTTATTTTTTTGATCCACAGAAGAGAAAAGGCTGTACATACCATATTGCAGTTGCATGTTGACATGAGATCTGACCCTAAGGGGTTTATAAAAAAAATATGTGCTCTGACCCTAGGGGAGTCATGTCCCCAAAATAATAGGTCAAACAAAAGCAACACAGCTTGTGCACATTTGAAAATCTTTTACGGCAAGCTTGAGAAAAGGCCTCTATAAAAAAAAAAAAAATCTGTTTATCATTATCATTAGATAAAAATTGAAATTGCACAACAGCTTAAATTAAATTTTATCAAGGTCATTTGCATGATTTAAATTAAATTCCATATACTTCCACTTCTCAGCTTTGTTATGTTCAAACGAAAATTAAACTAGCATCATTTGAGTTTAAATGGATTGAAAAAATCAACTTCAAATCAATATGACTTCCAACAGATAGAAGCCATATTTTGAACATGTATCCTGTAGACATTTCAGCACTCTCTTCGTTACCATGTACATATACATACATATATACATACATTTATACATATATAATATTTATATATATTATGAAAGAAAGAAACTGATTGCAATAGTAGATGGTTATATTTAAGAGTTTGTCATAATTATCCTAATCTATTTCCTTTTAAGTGTCCAAGAGAGGAAGACCAACCTTCAGACGGCGCTGATCTTGCACAACCTTTGTAGCACGGCCCCTAACCTCATCTGGATCAATCTTGGATTGGAGGCAAACCAGAAAATCCATTGGCATTGCTTCAGGCCTTAAACTAAGACGCATGGAAGATGACTGGCCAGACTTCGATTCCCTGCACATTAAAATTGAAGTGTTCAAATATATACATTCAAAACACGGTGCACATCACCCATTTAATAAATCAAACTTGGCTGACTGACTAGGACCCAACGGATTAATTCTGTTACAACATCTTACTGTTAAAATTCAGGCAAATCAAGATCGTCATCTCTAGATTCCATTCCTGAAGCTTTATTCATTGGCCTATTGAAAAATAAACAAGACATTCCATGCATTAGTAAGACTAGATATATATGGAAACAAGGTCAATATGGCTAAATCGCTCAAAATACATGTGTAAGCAAATTGAACAAAGATAATGTATACTTTTTCACAGATGGCCTCCGAAAGGGAACCTTCTCATCATCAAAGTTTCTCATGTCCTCAAACTGTGTGCTCTTATTGAATATTGGTCGACTCCGCATTTTATTTTCAAATTTTTAAATGATGAGGAAATATTGATATGAACAAATAGAAACCATGTACCCACATCAGTTATTAAAAAAAAAAAATTCCAAGGCTCCAAACAATACCTACATACAAGGGTTCACATACTAATCAAACAATATTAGAAGGGGAGAACTAACAATATCAGAGAGCACATCTTCAAAACTCATAAATTTAATCAATGAAAATAGATCCTCCATGACCAAACATCATGTGAAGATAGCTCACTATAGAATAAAATGAAACAGGAATGGTTCTGGATTTTCAAGACAAATTTTCATCAACATCTTGGAGAATAGATCTTGGGTTGATCATTGAGCAGGAAAGAAGTCTATCCACGACATGCACTTTCACACTATATGTTCTAGCAAACAAATACTATAAATTTTATCCAAGTACAAAGGGGAACCATGAAGAGTGATCAATGCATGTATGAGTGCCAAAAGTCAAAAAAATGTATAACATTACCGATTTATCAACCAGTCCTTTGCCATTCTTCTGTTGGCTGTGGTCTCCTCATCAAACTTCGACATAAACATAATAACCTGCATAACACAAAAATTAATATGCAGAGTTGTTCCTTCCACTGCCAAGCCATAACCATTATTCATGTGTCAGTGTCGCCTCATAAGGAGAATCCTGACCTTCCCAAGATCACTCTTCTTTAGTTGCTCTCTCCTATCATAATGCTCTAAATCAATGGGAAACTGCATGAGGTGCAAAACATAATCAGTACACAAAATTTCATACATCTCACTTAAAGAAATGGAGAAAAGGCTTTTTTATACATCAGTTAAGATCCTCAATATTGCCCCACGGATGTTTATATTCGGTAAGCTTCCATCTGGAAGGGGTTCGAGCCAGGTTTTCAGGAGAGTTAATGCTCCATGATGAAGTTGTTTCCTGCACCAATCAACAGTTGATGTAGGAAACAAGATAAGAACCATAAATAATAAAATGGAAACATGATGTCAATGAAACTAATGAGAGAAAATCATCTTACTTTGAGAGAACCTCCTTAAGGAGAGGCAGCCTATTTGAGTTTATTCATAGCAGGTTTTGACTGTCTATTCAATTCTGCATCTTCTTCAGCCACCACTTCAAGCTCAGCCATAATATTTTCAACAAGCAATGCTATCTCTGCAGCACTCTTTCTCACCTTTCTTCTTTTTCTTGCCTGACTAGAAGAGCTGATCGATTTCCTCATTGTCTTCGCCCTCTTCCGCCTGGAAAAATTGTAACAGATCTTGTAAATCTTCAAAAAAATATATATTGATAGTCATTATTAAGAAACCGGCACAATTGGAATTGTCACAATAATGTCAAGAAATAGAAAGACAACAAAATTAAATCAAAACCACCAGCAATTGTTGGATATTTCAATTGAAGTGAAGCACAAGTAAACCAAATTTAATTCAGCCCCCGTCAAGTAGAAGTGTGCTTCCAGATTAAGTCAAAGAGAGATGTGCGACCAAATTATAAATGTAATTAATGATATACAACCAAATATAAACAGGAAACCATTTTTTAAAACCAATTATTAGCTTGACATCTGGGGAGATAAAGCCAACACTTCACAAAAAAGGAATTCAAAGTGGCTTCAGCAATCATGTTTAGAAGTAACATTTCCAAAACTTCCCCATTATATCTATATTACTCATCTCAAAATGACATCAACCTTGCTAAGATCAGTAGAAATTCAGAACCATAGTTATAGTGAAGACCATTCCTTAATATTATCAATATAACAGGGAAGTTCTCAAAACCATGGTTTACAATTATTAACCTAGATATGCTTTATGGTCTCTAAAATTTTAGGTAGCTACAATTTCTTAATTTTTATTTTGGCTTAACTCTGTATCCATTTTTGACATCAGACCTGACTAAAGAAACCATTGAAGATATAATATTTTATCCACAATAGGATCCACTACAAACATTAATGAAACGTACCACAACCATATCATCTTCCAATCCTCTATGATGGGACTCATACAGAATATGTAATTTGCAAACAAAGAGGTACCATCACAAAACAAAAGCTCATACCTTATACCGCATAGGCAGGCTGCGCATGAGTTTCACTCGCAAGCAAAGGCCAATCACCATTGCCATACTGCAATGTTCAACTGTTGGAGTGAATGTCACCCTGAATAAAAAAAAAAACCATATTTAATTTCGATGACTAGAGAATGAGACCAGTATAAGAACTGAAAATTCCACCAATACAGGAGGATTTGTCTCTACCTCACACAGTTATGCTTGTTATCTACTTCAATTGCATCTTCTGATATAACTTTCAGCTGTTCCAAGGAATAGGGATGCTCGGGACCTTTTATGTCTCTAAGATGATGTACGAATGTTAAGATTAGTACAGAGTTTCCAAAACTACTTAGCTCCCTTGTATAATTTGGTATGAAACTTGTCACGACCCAAACCCGCCCCTAAGGGTTAGACCGTAACCGGCCAATAATCATAAGATTATCTACGACCCCAGTCAGATTACAGATATATTTAATGATAAGGGGGCCAGAAGTGGAAGCAGAATTATAAAATTTTGTCCAATGAGCTGTGCATAAATGGCATAAACAGAAAACTTTTCAAACATTAATAACTCACACTCATGCAAACATAATAAGATTCCATGTGTCCAAGATCTTCCAAACATCACTACCATAATAGCCAAAACTTATATATAGAAATGGTCAGGTATGACCAACAAAAGAAAGAAACAGAAAACCAAAAGACAAAAGAATGGAAGAACAAAAGCCTCGCTCGTGAGGCGCTCATAACAGACTCCTCAAAACTCGGTATCCTTATCAGGTTCACTAAGGTTGGGGCTGGACATCCCGCTGCTTACCTACATACACATATATAAACAGAGTAAGCTAACGCCCAGTGAATAACATAAGAGTAAAGGATTTATGTGAATGAGATCTAGGTACATGATATAAGTATTTTTGTATCATAAGCATTTCATAACGGAACAATCTTGGGTCCAACAGATGACAGAACAACCTCAAGTCCAACAGATATCAGATGTACAGTGTGGAGTTGAACATATCATAACGGAATGACCTTGAGTCCATTCATTTACAGCTGTATAATAATTATTTGATCAACTCATAACAAATAGTCAATCTTATCAGATGCTCAAAACGACCTTGGGTCCATCTTGTCAATCGTACAGAACAACCTCGGGTCCAATTCAAATATACAGAACGACCTTGGGTCCATCAGAGACATTCGTGTCTCACCAATCACATTTACAGTTATCACAATGATCAAACAGATAGAAACTCATTCACTTTTGCAAATTCACAGTTTCAGAAAGTTTATCAAAGTAGGACATATAAAAAATAGAGTAAGTAAGAAAATATCTTTACTAAGATATTACTCACAGTGATTCGGTTGTCAACTTGTCCTTGCGAATGGTCCTACACAAACAGTAACGTACATACGTTGAATCACATTGTTTAACCGAATTGTTCTTTAAGTCTTTCAATTCTCTTAGGCTTCATTCTATCCTTTTAATTCACTTAGAATGTTCAAATGGTGCAAAAGAATGCCTGAGAGAGTACGGGGATGCAAATATGCACTTATAAGTGTTGGCTAAATTTTGTTGAAAACACGGTTTTCGCTTGAGCTCACACTTGGTCACTCGAGCCGTCTGTAAAGATTGCAAAAGTACTAGATGCTTGATTTTTACGCTTGATGGTCGCTCGCTAGTCACTCAAGCCAAGTGCGAAACAAAAGTGGGTTCGCTCGAGTGCACACTTGGTTGCTCGAGCCAACGGCTAAATGTCTGTAAAAGTACTGGATGCTCGCAAAGTGCGCTCGAGCGATGAGACAGAATTCTGAGATTTCCATAACAGGGTTGAGTTTCAAAACATGTAATTTCAAACACCATTCTTGCATGGCTTGAAAACACTTAGAGAATCTTCCAAAAACATGAATACATAGAAGAGATCAAAGCTCAAAATATGGAATTTAACTTCAAAACTTCATGAATCAAGGATGCATGGATGATTTAATCTTCAATTCAAGCTTAGATGGCATGAACCATGATCAATCACAACCTTTAACTCACAATTTGGACTTGAAACTTCATAGTCAAAGCAATTTGAAACTCCAACTTTCATGCATGTACCAAATTCCTTTTCTTGGCTTTCAAAACATAAAATTAAATTTCAAAACTTTGAAACCATGCAATTAATCTTCCAAAACTTCATAATTCATGAGTGCATGTAAAATATGGCTTCAAAACTCAACAAAGACGTCATGTATCATGTTCAAACTCATGAAACTCTATCAAACTATACATGCATGTGCAAATTGACTTTAATTCTAACAATTCTAGCTCAATTCTTTCATTTAAGCACATAAGCTCCTTGAATTCACATATTAGATGATTTAAACTTTTGAATTTTTTTTCAAACTCTTACCTAAGGCCTTGAACCAAGCTTTCTCTAGTCAATTCTTGAGTTCTCCTCACAATTCCACAATCTCCAAGCCAAATCTTCAAGAGTTAAGCCTTTCCCTCTGTAAACTTGAGCTCCCTCTCTCTCTAAACTTACAATCTCAGCCAAGATATGATTTTTATGAGCTCAATTCTTGATTATAATACATATATATAGACTAGATTAGTGATGACTAATTAATCAAGCTTGGGGTTAATTAATCTAACTTAAATTTAATTAATCATACTCAATTCTATTAATTAATTCTAATAAATTTAGTCTGAATCAAATTTTAATCAAACGTCTCATATGGCTTCCAAAATTATGTTGATCACAATAAATTAACCAATTTCGGTTTTTGACGCCATTAAAGCCTTCAATTTTCAGATTAAAGCAGAATTCTTAACAAATTTTCCTACGATCAACAGATATAAAGCCAATAATATATTAATAACACTTTTATCACCCAAATTTCACATTTACCACATAAACACACACAATTAAGGAACAAGAAACATAATAGAGAACGGGGTTGTCACAAAACTATATCTGTCATACTCGGGTGTTAAGAATTAGAATCTAATCTTATTCAATAAATAAGTTCAAAACAAAACGATATGAAGAGCAAGAATAACCAGATGCCATAAAAAATATAGTTTTTCTAACAACGAAAAGACACTTGTTTGATGAGAACATGACAGTTTTGCTTCCAAGGAGAGTAGCATCTTTCCTAGAAATTTTCCATTAATTCTTTGGCAAATGTATAGCTTTTATTTTCTTGTGCTTGTTTTTTTCTTTGATAAAGAGCCTTCTTTTGCCCAGTGAATATTGTATTATACCTTCCTTTTGTACTTTCCTCCTCCACTTTGACAAAATTTTCAAATCCTTAACAAAAAAAGTATTCTTTTACTTTTTGTATATAGACACACAATCAAATGTAATGCATATTGACTGCAAATGTTAGTTGCGGTGAGATAGTCACCACACATTTATTAAATTTTATATTAAATTTAAGATGCATTTCAAGATAATTTCTATAACACGTCATTAATATTCAAAACTTGCTACAGAAGTTTCACATACTCATAAAAGTTTTGAACCACATAGCGGCACGTGCTTCCTTACAATTGCTTCTGCTTCCTTCGTTATGCCTCTTAGGGCAAGAGATATGAACAAGCAACAAAACTTCGCTGAATAGGAACTTCAACCCATGTAGTTTGATTTGATCAACAAATCTAAACTACATATTCCTTTCTAATACACTTACATACATGTGAATTTTAATTTCATCACCAAGATTTGCAAAGAAACCTACGATTTGTGAGACATATAATATACCTAACAAAACACAGTGGACATGATAGAGCATCAAATGTAATAATCAAACTCAAAGGATATCAAAAATTTCTAGTTGGTCAATGGGCTCCATAGCATACTCGTCGACATCATCCGGTGCAGTTCTAGTTCAACGCTCCCTTTTTTCATAGACAATGGGATTGGCATTGATTAAACTGGAAACCATTTTCCTCAGTCAGCCTGATGCAGTTTGCAGAAGCTTCACTTCAAAAACATTAAAAATTATGGCCCATGCTAAAAAATGACCAAATTGAAGCCAAATTGATATTGAATTATTCCATAAGCATTGAATACTATTGTCCCCTTGTTCATAAATCATAGGATGATGTGCAAAAGGAAACAGAATAACAATAAATCAGCAGATTACACATTCAATTCCAATTGAAATTCTTCACGGCCTAAATCTTCTTAACAAATAGTCCTTTGTTATAATACATGATCACTCACCGATACATCATTAACCCCAAATTGTAAAAAACAGCACGTTGAAGCGAGGATATCTAATGATTTCTATAATCAACTCATAGAAAAGAAAAAGAAGATAGAAACATGGGGAAATTACAAAAAGAAACCCAGAGTTTGACTCTTGTAACAAAATAAAAACCTAAATTTTTTATTTTGGCCATTTAAACGCTAATCTTTTAATTTATTTCCTGTAAAACCCAAGTTGTGTGTAGTATTATTTTGTTGGATAGATTAGTAATTAAATTAATTTATATGGGTCATTTATTAATATCAAAGAATTAGTTATGAAATGGCATTATATTTTCTATTACTTAGATGGGTAATTTTGTAACTTTGAGAAATTAGGTTAATAAGCCCACCTATATATTGTGGCTTTAAGTCTTGGGAAACAAACAAAACAGAGGCTAGAAATTGCTCCATAGGCGGCTAGGGTTTGAGAAGGTAAAAGAAAAAAAGAAAAGAAAAAGAGAAGAGAGGTTCAAGTGAGGCTACAATAGGGATTGGAGGCAGCACGTTGGTGATTTTGGGACACCCATTGGTTAAGGTAAAATCTATCTTTACTGTTAATTATTAAGATTATGTTGAGGAATTTAACAATCAATGCATTAAGGGGATTTGGAAGATCTATAGGTGCCTACTTAGGTTTTGAGAATTGGGTGCAATGTGTAAGTGTAACTTTGGGTGGGTAATAGAAACAATGGAGTTTGTATCATGGGTAAGGGTGTGTTTGGCTATCAAGTTGGGTTGAATGGTTTGATCTCTTGGATATTAAAGCAATACATTAATCTAATATGGTGGGGCTTTTGTGGGTATATGTAACATGTAAAAAAATATTAATTTATTTGAGGTTTTATTTATTAGGTTTGTGAGATTGAAGTGGTGAAGCTGGGTGTTTGGAGTTGGTGTTGGAGTGTTATTTTAGCTGTTTGAGGTAAGTAACCCTCTATCACTGTTGGTTCATTTTTATTCTTATCGAATCGTTTAAAATCATAAATATATATTTATAGCCTTCGTGTTCTCTTAAAATAAAACACGGGTCAAGTATAAAACAACATCGAATATTATTATGAAAGTTATTTGAATATTTTGTAAAACTATTCTGAAAATTGTACCAAATGTTTATTCCGAAAATATCGAATATTTTATTTGAAAGTTGTGTATTGTTTGAATTTTGAACATCACTCTAGTCTGACTATGATTTGGACCCTAGCCAATGGGGGTTATTTATTGGCACAGAAACTAGTTTCTTTTGGGGCTTTACCACCGACCTATGTGTGGTTCTGGGCCTTGTCACGGGCTAAGTGACCGTAGTCATTAAGACTTGGGTTTTGTGAATCGAATAATTGAACTATCTGAATATCGAACCATCGATTTGAACAACGAATTACTTTGAATTATCACATTGGCTTTTCATTTAAAACGTATTGTACATTGTTTATTTTTAGCTATGAAACCATCTTACAAATAATTGTTCATTTATTGAACTGTAGAAAAATTATATTTATTGGTCATCGATTTATTTATTTATTTTTGTATACT
Source organism: Camellia granthamiana (assembly GCA_036172215.1). Lineage (NCBI taxonomy): Eukaryota > Viridiplantae > Streptophyta > Magnoliopsida > Ericales > Theaceae > Camellia > Camellia granthamiana. The sequence continues at coordinate 26,375,990 of CM069913.1, read as the reverse complement.
TGATCCAGCTAGCAGTGATGGTTGGTTATTTACTGGGCTGTCTGGCTTACCCTTATTTTATTTTTCAGATTCTGAGGAGTAGAGCTGCGCGGGGTTTTTACTTGTGGGAGTGCCGAGAGTAGGACTATGATTTAAGTATTTGGATCATTATTATTATTATTATTTTATTAGTGGACTTGGTGGACAATTTCATATGATAAGAATTGTCTATTTGTATGGTTTTTAGCATTATGATATTAAAGGATTTAATTTGAGTATTTTATATTGTTGGTTATGTGTTGGACTCTTAACCTTGCATGCTCACCTAAATGAGTGTGCGGCGTTGTCACGGAGCTTGGGGCGTGACAATTTTATGGTATCAGAGCCAGGTTGTAATTTTAAAAGTTGGTATAGAATAGTGGTGAGATTGGGTAGATGTAGGATTGGGAACGCTTATAATTTGGTAAAATGTTAATTTTATTTACGTGCTATAGGGACTTGAGAATAGAATAAGATGAGGTTTTATTATTGATGCATATAGGTTGCAATGGAACATGAGGAGACATTGGCAAATATGGCTAGGAATACACGCCAGGGTCAAACGAATCGACGAACTGATAATAATAATCGGTGAGGGAATGTGACTAATATTGGTAGTGGTTCTCAAGCAGTCGGAGGAAATCAGGAGCAAGAGTTGAAGGAACAATTATAAAAGTTACTAGATAAGGGCTTTATTAGGCCTAGTGTTTCTCCTTGGGGTGTGCCCGTTTTATTTGTGAAAAAGAAGGATGGTAGTTTTTGCCTTTACATTGATTATAGAGGGTTGAACAAGGTAACAATTCAAAATAAATATCATTTGCCTAGGATAAATGACTCATTTGATCAATTGCAAGGAGCACAAGTCTTTTCTAAGATTTACCTTCGTTCTAGATATCATCAGTTGAAGGTTAAAGCGAAAGATATACCTAAGACAGCCTTCCGAACTAGATATGGGCATTATGAATTTTTAGTGATGTCGTTTGGGTTGACCAATACACATGCAGCTTTTATGGATTATTTAAACCCTTTCTTAGATCAGTTTGTGGTAATTTTTATTTATGACATTCTTATGTACTCAAAGAGTAAATAGCAGCACGAAGAACATCTGAGAATAGTGTTGCAGTTATTAAGGGAGAAGAAATTATTTGCTAAATTAAAGAAGTGTGAATTTTGGCTGGAGAGTGTATCATTTTTGAGTCATGTGATATCTAAAGACGGGGTGTCTGTTGACCCCAAGAAAGTGAGGCGGTGGTAGAGTGGAATAGGCCTACTAGTGTCACTGAAATTCGTAGTTTCTTGGGTTTAACAGGATATTATAGAAGGTTTGTGTAGACACCCCATTTTTGACCGACCTTAAGACTCAGACGTCACCGATTGAGCGCTCGGTGGTGTTGTATATTGTGCTCATTCAGAAGTCTCAGAGTCACGGCCGTGAGCCCTGCCTCCGGACTTCCGAACCCTCTTCTGTACCTTGTCTCGGTTTGCGAACCAGACTCGGTTTTCTCTGTTTCTTTTCCTGAAGGGAGGGAGAGGTCCCGTAGACCATCTCTCAGTGGCCGTGGGCTACATTTCGTGGCCGTAGGCCATTTTGCCCATTTCGGAGCCCGGTTCCCGGTTTTCGGAGCCGTCAGGCCGTGTGCCTCGGTTCGGGACCGTCTAACCATCTCCGATTCCTCCGGTTTTTGGCATACATCTTATTTACTCCCTTTTGAGGGACACTGAGGTCTGAGAGACCCACTTCGTGGCCGAATGCCATTTTCGGTGCTTAACAGCCTATTTTCGGGACCCCGAACTGCGTGTTTTGGCCCCCGAGCATTCGTTTTGCATCGGTTTTCGTTCATTTTTGGCAGGTACCTCTGTTTTATCACCAGGAAGGTCACTGAAGGGAGGGAGGCCAGCAATTGTCTAAGCAACCAGTTATATTCCTCCGACGCCCTCCGACGCCCGTTTTTCTCACTTCCGAGCCAATGTTGACCACCCTAGGGCCATTTTCTTCAACCCCAAACCACATATTTGTGTTGTACACACATGGGAGGACCCTAAAAGTCTATGGCCGGCCAGTAATTGTTGTTGAACCTTTTGAACCCCTCCTAAAAGTGGCTTGTTGTCTCTCCTGTTTGACAGTTGCCAATTTCCAACCACAGGGTCTTGTTGAGGACACATGGGAGGACACCTTTTTGTGGTGGCCGGCCAAAATTTCCTCTGGACCATTTTGCCCCTTGGCCGGCCGGCCATAGGGGGTGGCCGGCCGGCCACCTGCAACAAAAATAGCAGGTCGGCCATGCTCCTTGGGATGTGTGCTTTGCAGCTGTATAGCTTTTTCCCCCAAAATATCTGATTTCGGGGGACTTTGGTAGAAGGAGGGAACTTAATCCCATTTCTCTACACATTTTTTCTCCCCCTTTCTCCTCCATCCTTACATACATACAGCAGCTCTAGCTCTCCCTCAAGGGTTGGAAAATTGCTCTTAAGCTCATACACACATATCTCTCTCATTTCCTCTCAAAATCTCTAAGTTTTGCACCATTTCTCCATCACTACCAAGCACCACCACCACCACTCCATTTCCAGAAGCTTGGGGAGCTTTCCAGCAGCTAGGAAGCAACATTCCTTGGTCCAAGAGGTAGCAAAGAAGTGGTCTTCAAGGGTAAGTGCCAACCTCCCCCTTTTGTAGCTCATTTTTGCAACAATTTCTTAGCCTATTTGCTTACTGTTTTGGGCTCCGACCCCAACTGAAACTAGGCCTTTTTTGAGCTATTCTACATGTTTGTTTAAGGGCTCAACCCTGTTTGAGCCCCCCATTTGGTACTTGCTTCAATACCCTCTTGTATGCCATTATTTTGCATGGTGTTTTTAGCATATGTGTGGTCTGTTTTGAGGCCTGATGTAAACTGAAAATAGGCCTATTTTGAGCCCCTCTACAACATTATAGAAGGGCTCAACCTTTTTTGGGACCTCCATGCATGACTTGCTTCATTGCCCCTCTTTGGTCCCTATTTTTGCATGCTTTATGAGCTTACCTTGCCTCTGTTTTTAGGCCATGGTCAGAACTAAAAGTGGCCATATTTTGACCTTCTTGGAATATTTTATTAAGGGTCTTTGGCCTTTTTGGTGAATGATTTGTATACCTCATGTTATAGCCTCTTGTTGACCTACTTCTTGCATGGCATTTTTAGCATGTTTTTATATTGTTTTAGGGGTTGTCACCTACTGAAAAACAGCATGTTTTTAGGCCCTCTTCAGTGTTGTAGAAGGGTATTTTGCCATTTGGGCTTTGCATCTATCACTTGCTTCATTGCTTCCCTTGCGGAGCCATTTTTGTATGCCATTTTTGCCCTACTTGTGATTGCTTTTTTGCCATGATTTGAACTGAAAAAATGTGAGTTTTGGGGCTGCCTTGCTTCTGCTTTTTCATGCCATGTTCAAATTATGCATGTATTGTATAGCTACAAGTCATTTCGGATGCCTAGTTTTGCATTTCGGGAGAGATTCCTTGCATCGGGTTTCATTTCGCCGGGTTTCGGGGCTGTTTTGCCCCTCATTTTGCTACTGATTTTTGCATGTTTGCATGTCATATTCCGTGTCTTTGCCATGTCTCATTAGAGTGGCATTTCGGTGCCTGAGGGTCCGTTCTCGGTTTGCGTGCACGCGTGCACGCATTTCGAGGTGTCTTGTTTTTATCTGATGGCCTCCTATGTGAGTGTGACTGAGGTTCACTTGTATTGGTGTAAGCCCATTATTGCATTGCGTATGCCATTTCATCCATAGCATTGTGTATGCCCGGTTGTGTATTACCTCGTATAGCGTGTATGTCATTCCATGACATTGTGTATGTTAAGATTGCATATTAGCTGCATTTCATGCATATCATGCATATTGCATCGTGTTCGGGATAGGAGTTAGCCCGGGCACGGGAAACGAGGTACGTTCCGTACTCCGAGTGACGAAATGTGTCTCAATTCCCGAGTCACCGACACTCCGGATTATCCGTGATGGAGTTAGGTTTTGTTGTAGCATTCATATGCATTCATCCTATATTGAGTTGTGCAATTCGGCTCCTCGGTCATCATGCATCGATATGCGTGATTGGTGGCACGAGGATCGAGGCATGCATATATTTGTGAAATACATTGCTATGCCCCTTTCCTGCTCTCTGTTGCAGCAAAATCAAGAATCAACAAATTTTCGGGACTTGACACGCATTTCAAGAACAGGTGCAAACAGAGGCTGATTGGGGCATTCTAGTGGATTTCCGCGCAAAGCAGCCCAAACATGCATCATTCCATCATTCGGAGCAGAATCAAGGCAGTCCCTGGCTTGCATGCCAGTTTTATTTTCTTAGTTAATTTGTAAATTAATTAGGAATTTGTACATTATTCGGACTGTATTATTTGGACTGTAATATTCTTTTATTCGGGACTGTATATTTATTCGGACCCTCTGCGCGAGGGCATAATTGTAATAAGTGTCGTGAGTGTGATGTATGTCTTCCAACCCCACGTCTTTCTTCCCTTTTATTTACCTGCTTATGATGGTTAGATTAGGGCATATTTCAATTAGCATACAGTATGATAGCATGTTTGCATTCATTCATCTGTTTTGCATGCACCGGGTTCGGCGCATCATACAAACTGCATTTGTATTTCAATTCCAAATTGAATACGTGTTAGTTGTAGCATCCCATATGCCATGTTTAGAATAGCCGAGCCTGCTATAGTTTGCATCTTTGCATGTGTTGCATTAGGCATTTCTGTATAATTAGGATCATGCATGATTTCTAATGAGCTTCTGTTTTGGCTTGGAGTACTCGGTGAGTTTTTATGCTTTAGCATCCTTGCATGCGTGTGAGTGATTGCCATGAATAGCATGCTTACCATGAGGCTAACCGCTTATGTGATATAACTGCCTTGCATGCCTGTGGGTGGAGGTTGTGTTACTTAAATTGGAACAAATCATTGACTGTTTGTTTTAAGCCCACTAGATAGTGGCAAAATCATGTTTTCTAAGCCCACCCGAGGGTGGCAAATCCACGTCTTAGCCTACCTGCGGGTAGCACCATCAAACCATTTTCAAACAAGCAAACATGAAATGTTTTGTTCCAATTCAGGTGACTCGGTCTATACTTGTATGCTGTGCGCATTACATAGTAACCTAGGCTAATAACCGGAATAAGAACACACAATGTTTTCAAAACTCGATATCATGGTTAGTAGAGGCCGATCTTTGACCGGGCAAGCGGGGGTGCTCACGAAGTGACCTTCCCCAATCGTACCCAAGTTCCCGAGCCGAGGCAACTTTGGTGATGACGGACACGTGGCCTTTGGCACCGAGTCAGGGTTTCCTAAATTTCCCCATAAAAAATATTTAGGTAGCGACTCTGTATCTGGCAAAGCAGTCCATGTTTGGCACTTCTTTCAAAAAAATCTATTTTCAAAACGATTTTCCAGATTTGGACTCTTTGGTTCAAGATTAAGAACCGTGACATTTGAGTCCTTCGAACTGTAGTAGACCCGCAAGCGAACCAGAACGGGGGGGAGTCGCACCCTCCCCGGGATGCGTTCGGGGACGTCTACAGTTTGTTGAGGGTTTTTCCCGAATTTCTATGTCTTTGACTCGTTTAACACAAAAAGGGGTTAAATTTGAATGGTCTGATGATTGTGAGAAGAGTTTCCAGGATCTAAAGAGTCGATTAGTGTGTGCTCCAGTACTTATAGTTCCGTCCGGAGATAAAGGTTTTACCATCTATAGTGATGCATCGAAGATGGGCTTGGGTTGTGTCCTGATGCAGAACGATAAAGTAGTGGCATATGGGTCTAGGCAGTTCAAGCCATATGAGCAGATTATCCTACGCATGATTTGGAGTTGGCTACAGTGGTGTTTGCATTGAAAATCTAGAGGCACTAACTATATGGGGTGAAATGTGAGATATTAATTGATCATAAAAGTCTGAAGTATATTTTCACTCAAAAAAAAAGAATTGAATATGAGGCAAATGCGATGGTTGGAGCTATTAAAGGACTATGATTTGACTATCAATTATCATCCAAGAAAAGCCAATGTAGTGGCTGATGCCTTGAGTAGAAAGACCCTGAGTAATTTGACTACCTTGATCACTGACCAAAAGAATATCTTGGAGGACTTGCAAAGGTTGAATATCAAGATTAGATGGCATAACCATGGAGTGCAGTTGGCAAAACTTAGAGTTCGACCCACATTGATTGATAGAATTAAAGATGCTCAGGGAAAAGATCCTCAGTTGCAAAAACTTAAGGCTGAAATGGAAATAGGGCTATAGATGGAATTTTGTATGCATAAAGATGGAACCTTGAGATTTGGAGAGAGTTTGTGTGTGCCTAATGATTTAGAGCTCAAGAAAGAAATCCTAAGAGAAGCTCACAGCTCAAGATATACGGTACACCCAGGAAGCACTAAAATGTATAAAGACTTGAAGAGGAACTTTTGGTGGAATAATATGAAGAGGGAAATTGCTTAGTCTGTTGCTCAATGTTTGGTATGTCAACAAGTGAAAGTTAAATATCAGAGACCTGTAGGTAAGTTACAACCTCTTCCTATTCCCGAGTGGAAGTAGGAACATATTACCATGGATTTTGTGACGGGGTTGCTTAGGACCCAAGGTGGTAACAATGCTATTTGGGTTATTGTTGATCGATTGACCAAATCCGCTCACTTTCTAGCTTTTAAGGTAGGGTTCTCCTTAGAGAAGTTTGCAAATTTGTATATCAAGGAGATTGTGAAGTTGCATGGTATTCCGGTGACCATAGTGTTTGATAAAGATAGTAGATTTGTATCTATGTTTTGGAAGAGTTTGCATACAGCTCTAGATACTAGTTTGAATTTTAGCACGGCCTTTCATCCTCAAACTGATGGACAGTCAAAGAGAACTATTCAGACTCTTGAAGACATGTTGAGGGCCTGTATTATTGATCTTAGAGGTTCTTGGGATGAGCATTTGGCCTTGGTGGAATTCTCTTATAATAATAGTTATCATGCGAGCATTCAAATGGCACCATATGAGGCTTTATATGGACGGAAGTGTGGATCACCTATTTGTTGGGATGATGTGGGCGAAAGGAAGTTATTAGGGCCTGAGATTGTGCAACAAACAGTGGACAAGATCAATCTTATTAGAGAGCGACTCCGCACTGCACAGAGTAGACAGAAAAGTTATGTAGATAATAGGAGACACGATTTGGTGTTTGGGGTTGGAGACCATGTGTTCCTTAAGATGTCTCCTATGAAAAGAGTAATGAGGTTTGGTGTTCGTGGTAAATTGAGTCCTAGATTTATTGGACCATTTGAGGTTTCAGATCGAATTGGAGAGGTAGCTTACAGACTTGCCCTACCATCTTTACTAGTTGGAGTTCATAATGTCTTCCATGTTTCGATATTGAGGAAGTATGTACCGAATCCCAATCATGTGATTGATTATGTACCGTTGTAGTTTAAGGAGGATTTGACCTATGAAGAACACCCTGTAAGAATTGTTGATAAGAAGGAGCAGGTTTTGAGGCGTCGAGTCATCCACTATGTTAAGGTTCAATGGAGCAATCACTCGGAGAGAGAAGCTACTTGGGAACTTGAGGATGAAATGAGACAAAAGTATCCACAACTTTTTGAGACTACATGTAGGTCAAATTTCGAGGACGAAATTTCTTTTAAGAGGGGAAGAATGTAAAACCCAAGTTGTGTGTAGGATTATTTTGTTGGATAGATTAGTAATTAAATTAATTTATATGGGTCATTTATTAATATCAAAGAATTAGTTATGAGATGGCATTATATTTTCTATTACTTAGATGGGTAATTTTGTAACTTTGAGAAATTAGGTTAATAAGCCCGCCTATATATTGTGGCTTTAAGTCTTGGGAAACAAACAAAACAGAGGCTAGGAATTGCTCCATAGGCGGCTAGGGTTTGAGAAGGTAAAAGAAAAAAAGAAAAGAAAAAGAGAAGAGAGGTTCAAGTGAGGCTACAATAGGGATTGGAGGCAGCACATTGGTGATTTTGGGACACCCATTGGTTAAGGTAAAATCTATCTTTACTGTTAATTATTAAGTTTATGTTGAGGAATTTAACAATCAATGCATTAAGGGGATTTGGAAGATCTATAGGTGCCTACTTAGGTTTTGAGAATTGGGTGCAATGTGTAAGTGTAACTTTGGGTGGGTAATAGAAACAATGGAGTTTGTATCATGGGTAAGGGTGTGTTTGGCTATCAAGTTGGGTTGAATGGTTTGATCTCTTGGATATTAAAGCAACACATTAATCTAATATGGTGGGGCTTTTGTGGGTATATGTAACATGTAAAAAAATATTAATTTATTTGAGGTTTTATTTATTAGGTTTGTGAGATTGAAGTGGTGAAGCTGGGTGTTTGGAGTTGGTGTTGGAGTGTTATTTTAGCTATTTGAGGTAAGTAACCCTCTATCACTGTTGGTTCATTTTTATTCCTATCGAATCATTTAAAATCATAATATATATTTATAGCCTTCGTGTTCTCTTAA